>SKCR01032165.1:0-112024 GCA_019454045.1 Zanthoxylum bungeanum
ATTAACGTCGCGACGCTAGCTCGGTATTTCGGAAATATCGAACCCGAACGCGTGAGTGGACGTGGGCCCACTATCATTGGGAAACGTGTGGGGCCCACATGACACTTGTCATTATATGCATTATTTTATTGATAAGGCATTGCATGTTAATAATGTACAAAACACTCTAAGGCATTGCATGGTGATAGTGTGCATTACACTCAAAGGCTTTGCATGGAGTTTGAGTGTTTGACACTCTAAGCCATTGCATGGTTTATGTCATAGATTTATATTAATTTAATAAATTATAACATAAATATAAATTGATTTTTGGTAAAATAAATATCAATTAAGACTTTACACAAAATCTCTCTTCTCTCCAATTGCCGAGAACTCCATTGACAAGGGCAAGGAAGATTTGATCTTCTATTTCTCCATTTTTGCTAGCACAAGCAAGGGATCAAAAGAGGTGATAGGGAAACCATCAAAGAGCTTGGAATACAAAAGCTTGGAGCTTCAAGTCTTCTTCCTCCTCTTGACCGAATCTTCCACAACTTGGAGCTCTACCATTTGATCATCTTCTTCATCACAAGCATTGTAAGTATGATTCCGCCATACTTCATGTTTATATATATTCTTTATAGTATTTCACATGCTTAATCTTTTTTGGGACATATTATAGAAACCAACAAGAAAGGGAGAGATTTGATCTAGGATCAATGTGTAAAGTATCCATCCGCATATCATTATTATTTTATTTCATACTCGCTTTATTATGTATTTAGAATGCATGTTTAAGGGTGTATGATGATGAGACCTTAACAAAAGAATTAAATTGGTAGCCAATTTGCACGCGAAAATCCCTCAATCTATATTAAGTAAATATCCTTCCAATGAATGATTCTTTTTCAAGATCCAAAGTTGCATTGGTTTTTTTTTGACCAAAGTCAAGACCTTTGTCAATCAAGGATGTACTTGAATCATGAGAGTTTTGTTGCATATCGGTGTCTTGTCCAAATCGTGATTTTTATTGGCCAAAGTCAAGATCACTTTTGGTCCAATGACATTGATTACGAAACTTTCCTCGTCAATGGTCCCGCTAAACTGGAATCATTAGGTTTGTTTTTGGCCAAAGCCAAGGCCTAGATGATTCGGAGGATATGGTTAGGAAAAGTAATGGATACATTGACATTATACATATGTTTCGGACTGGATGTCCACCTAACCGGATCTAGGAATTGGATTTGATCCAATTGATCTGTGAGATCTACCTAGTTAAATAGCATACAGCTTTTATTGGCCAAAGTCAGGTTGTGTGTTATTTAATAGGATCCTAGCCCACTAGGAAACGCGGTTTCCCGAGTACTCCACAGAGGGTTAGAGGCTCGACGAAAAATAGTGGGAGGCAAGTATTGAATTTGCAACATTCGTTCAATTACTCGCTAAACACGCTCATTTTATATTTTACTCGTCATATTAATTAAAAGTATTAGTCATACTAATATTTTATGTTGTTTTAAAGATATATATAGTTGGACTATATACAAACTCATTCAATATATAGTTGATTTTGTAATTGGATTATAGTAATCAATACAATTGAATAAATGATAGTTGATTTTATAATGGGATTATAGTAATCAATATTAAAATTATAGTTGATGAAAATAATTGGATTATTGTAATCATTATAATAAATAGTACCTTAATAATTGATTAAATGTTGGACTATTAAAATCAAGTAAAGAATTGAAAAGGTTGAATATTTAAAATATATAATCCTTGGATTAAATGTTTTAAATGATTTAATTTTCAATTGGGAATTACTCAACAATGGTATCTTGAGCTATTATCAAGCATGAAACTTTTAGGGTTTGAAATTGGGGATAATCAATTGAAGCATGATTTGGTGAATTGATTGATTAAGTATGCTTGTATGTTGATGAATTGAAGTTGTGCATGATCAATTTCATGAAATTGGATTGGATTCAATTTTCCCCAAATTTTGTTCATGACAAATGGGTAAAATCAATTGAAGCATGATTTGGTTGAATTGATTGATTAAGTATGCTTGTATGTTGATTAATTGAAGTTGTGCATGATCAATTTCAAGAAAATTGGATTGGATCAATTTTCCCTAATTCTTTAGGTTGAACATGTAACTTGAAATTGGGTAAAATGTGTTTGAGCATGTTTTAATTAAATTGGATGTTTAAGTATGCTTAAAACATGTTTAATTGAGATTGTGTGTGATCAATTTCAAGAAAATTGGATTGGATCAATTTTCCCCAAATTGGAGGCATGACCGAAATTGGAAGAACCCTAATGTCTTGGAATTAATTTGTTTTTTGATCATTGGATGACTTAAAACAATTGGGTAATGTTGTTTTGAAGTTCAATTGGATTGAATTTTGATTTGGAACATTTTTTTCCCTTTTAAAGTGGCTTGGCCGAATCTTAATGAACATGAAATTCATTGTGATTTTTTTTGTTTTAATTCATTGGATGAATTGAATTGATTTAGGAAATGATGATTGTGGATTCAATTGGATTGAAACCGAATCGGATTGAAAAACCCCTTATTGCCGAGACTTGAAAGCATGTAAATTGGGTTTGATTTTAATTGAATTGTGTTGGACACTATTTGGTTGTTAAAGTGCATGATTAATTAGGCTAATTGATGTTTTAGAAATGTTAATTGGGTAATTGATTGTGTATTACACTTAGGTTAATTAATTGTGAAATTTGGAATTTTTAAGTTAATTAATTTGGGCTTGATTTTGGAAATTGGGCTTGTTAGGTTGTAATTGGGCTTTTGGGCTTTGTTGTAACAAAGTTGAGTTTAGGAAAATTTGGTTGGATCCAATTGGGCCTAAAACCGCATCCATAAAGTCCAATTATGACTTAATGGACCTTAATTTTTAATTTGGCCTAATGGGCCAAAATTAATTTAAAGGCTTATGGGGTAACTCCCGGATTAGATTTTGGTTCTTCAGTTTGACCCGAGTTGACCAAAAGTCCACGCCTTATAGAAATTAATTAAAAGCCCATTGGACTTTATTAAATAAACATTAGATGTTAATCGGGCTTTGAGACCCGTTGCGATTAATTTGGAATTTAAGTCGTAAAGGTTCGTTAATAAAAGTGTAATATTTAATAATTTGGAATTAAATAGTGAATTAGAATTAAATGCGTATTAAATTGGATTTAATTATGTAGTTTAATTTAATTCAAGAATTCGTACTTTGAGTACTTATTCGCAAAACGAGTTTGACTCGAGCAAAATCAAATCGTTGTTTGAACATTGGATGATCACTAATTATCAGATTAATTAATTGGATTTGATTGATTGATAACATGCTTGTATGAATACATGGTTGCGATGCATGAATAATGTATATCGGATGGATATTAGTCGGGTGGGATAATTTTGGAATTGTAATAAATTTGATTTATAATTGGACCTGCGTGTCCAGCCTTATCACCTCTATACTCTTTGTATTCTCTTCTCACCTATTCCCCTCAATGTAAATGAGGTTTCTTTAGAAGTGTAGTGTAACGAGTAGAAGTAAGTACATGTGCTAGTTTTGGAGAGAGAAAATGAGAGATTTGATATAGGATCAATGTAAAGTATCCATCCGCATATCATTATTATTTTATTTCATATGCGCTTTATTATGTGTTTAGAATGCATGTTTAAGGGTGTATGATGATGAGACCTTAACAAAGATAAAAATTGGTAACCAATTGCACGCGAAAAACCCTCGTTCAATATCAAGTGTTTTTCCTTCCATTGAGTGATTCTTACTCAACATCCGAGATTGGCATTGGGTTGTTGGCCAAAGTCAAGCCCTTTGTCCGTCGAAGATGTTTTTGAATCACGAGAGCTTTGTTCCATATCGGTGTCTTGTCCAAGTTGTGGTTTGTTGGCCAAAGTCAAGACCACTTCTTGTCCATCGACATTGATTACGAAGCTTTCCATGGTCAATGGGTCACACTTGACTGGGATCACTAAGTTTGTTGTGCCAAAGCCAAGGCTTAGTTGATTCACAGGAAAAAGGTTAGGTAATACTTGGATGTATTGGCATATATAAGATATATGTTTAGGATTTGGATATCCGCCTACTGGATCTAGGAATTGGATGAGATCCAATTGATCTTCGAGATCTACCTAGTTAATTATCATACAATTTGTTGGCCAAAGTCAAGATTGTGTGATATTTAACGGGATCCTAGCCCACTAGGAAACACGGTTTCCCGAGTACTCGACAGAGGGTTAGAGGCTCGCCGAAAAATAGTGGGAGGCAAGAATTGAATTGCAATACTCGTTCAATTACTCACCATACGCGCTCATTCAAATTATTTCGTCGTTAGATTAAATGTAGTTGGACTAATATTTAAATTGTTGTTTTAATAAACAGTTGGACTGTATTATATTTGATTATATATAATTCGATTATATTAATCAATATATTTGAATTAATTAATTTCAGTTTACAGTTGATTTTATAGTTGGACTATAGTAATCAATGTAATTGAGGTTAATTAATTTAAATTATATTTGATTATATAGTTAGACTATTATAATCATTATAATAAATAGTACTACAAATCGTTGATTAAATAGTTGGACTATTAGAATCAAGATATAATTGAAAGATTGACATTTAAAACATAATCCTGGGGAAAATGTGTTTAAATGGTTTAATTTTCAAATTTGGAATAAAGTTTCAGGATGGTCCTGGAAATTAATAGGTTATTTTATTTGATAAAATAATATTAAGCTTGTAGCACAAGGCGCACCTTAATTCGATATTCCAGAAACACGAGGCTTGGCCAAAGGCTTCTGGAATGTTGAAACAGGCAAAATCATTATAATCTTCTGGGAAGATAATGACATATCCTAAGAAGGAATAGAAGACGAGCAAGGCTCTGACTTCAAATATGATTGTCATAATTATGTTCACAACTAGTATTGAAATTGGTTTTTAAATACTTAGTGTGGTACATAAAATATATTGATGTTCAGAATCTGTTTTGAACAGAATACTAACTTCAATAGAGATTTATCTGCGAATTGGAAACAGGACGAAAGTCGCTGTTTTAACCGTAGATACCTGAATTTAGGAACTACCTTCGGGTTAGTACGTAAATTAGGAAACTGTTATAATGTATCTAGTTTGACTAGAAACATTATCTCTATATCGCGTATAACCCGATGCGGGTGTACCTTTATATTCTAGAACACTAAAGTGTTTCATTATATAAAGATGATATTGAGATAAACACATTAGATGTGAATAACAGGATTTATATTTTGAATATAAATAATATCTCAAATATATAACATGACAAATAAATAGCTCAAACTGATTTGATCAGTTAAGAAACTTAATTGTGGCATAGTTGTCAGGGACACTGATAAACAAGAATCGTATATCCGCACTTTTGAAGAGCGGATACCAGGACTGATTTGATTCCATTCAAATAAAGTCTACGAATCTAGTCTATTTGGGCAAAGTGCCTAAAACACTATTTACTTGGTAAAAGTGTAAATGCCACCGATCTGTTAGCCCTACTTCATAGTGAATAAGTGGGCCCACGTCTAGCTAGGCTAGATATGGATATGAATATTTCGTGACCTGTACGGATGTGGCATCACGTATGGTTATGTGTTTCTTTTGAAACACAAACCGGAAACTTTTAGAGTTTCGACACGAAATAGACAAATAGATCGGCTAAAGTATTAAACCATCATGGTAAGACCGTAATGAATAATACTTAAACAATAAGTTTCTTGTATATATGAAAGAGTATAGTATTCTTTCAAATTAGGACTCCTCCCGGAATACGTCAGTTTGACGGTGTGTCCGAACGGATTAACCGAATTTTGTTAGACATGATAAGGTTAATCACGAGTCGCTCTGAGCTACCATTTCCTTCAACGGATAAGCTTTAAACAGTGCAAGAACTTATTTTGAATAAGGTTCCATAATAATCTGTTTGACAGATATCATATTAGATATTAACGGGAAAGAAACCGGGTTTCTCATTCCTGATAATTTGGGTATGCTAGGCATATGTTGGATGATACCAAACTAAAACCCAAATAGGATAGGTGCCAAATGTAGGTTATCCTAGGGATACCATAAGTATTGTACTTATACATCTTACAAGAGAACAATTAGATTGTTACTCACCATACGGTTTTCCTGAGAGGAATACCGATATGCAGTGGTAAGTGGGAGGATAGTATTAACTCGATGGAAATCGGAGTAATACTGTTCAAGGCACTGAATCTTAATGGAACATGAATAGTTCATCCAGGATGAGACTATTACCATTAATCTTCGAATACACAAGAACCGCGTAGGTCGGACAGAGTCAGAAAACAACCTTGCGTATGGGTTTCTGATCTAACCTCATAAAGATGTGAATCTTATTGAGGAATACCAACTGACTACGTATTAGGAAGTGATACAAGATATCAACTCCCTAATTATGGCAAAGTGCCATATAATCCGAATGGATTCCATGTATCTCAACCAGTTTGGATACTAGTTGATGTACCACAAGGCATTGTGCCTAATGGTACTTAAAAGTCTTCTAGGAATACATACATGGATGGCAACATACCAACGTATAAAGCTAGGCTTTTAAGGAAAGGTATCGTTATCAACATTGTGTTGATTACGATTCAACCTTTTACTGTTGCCATGGTAAATCCATTTGGATAATGTAGGTTATTCGATCCATGATTGGATTGAAGCAAGCATTAGGTTCTTGGAATTATCGTTTTGATATAATCATAAATGAATGATTTAATTCAAAACGAAAATAATTCTAGTGTATATATGAGAAGGTTAGTGGGAGCGCACTGATAGTGGCTGTCCTATAAAATAATGATAATACGTCATTTCTTGGAAATGATATTCCCATAAAATAAATATCGGCGAAAGCTTGGCTTTCGCAATACTCTCCTAGAAACCGTACATTGAAAAATGTACGAGACCTGGTGTATCATACGCTTTGAGCATATGGATTCACAAACAGGCCAATCCGAGTGATAGTCACTGGATTGATGTTAAGAACATCCGTTAGTATCTTAGAGAACTAAGGATGTTGTCTTAGTCCATGGAGAAGGAGAACTTGAAGTGACTGGGGTCACTGTAGCAAGTTTCCTATAACCGATAAAGACGACTAAAAGTCGCAAACGGTACTATATAGTTTGAATAACGGTACAGTGAGCTGGAAATCTTCCAAGTAAGATACTGTTACCGAATAAACAACAAATGCGGGTTGTTGCTTGCAGCTGAAGCAGCAATAGAAGTCATTTGGTCGATACAAATCTAATTAGATTAGATATAGTTCTGTTAGCAGCTGAGCTAGGCGTCAGCACAGGCTAAAGAATTAATGGTCTCATCAACGATCCAGATACATACTTAGATACTCATCTGATTCATTCGGATCATATATCGTGGCGATGTGATGATCGAATAAATCGCATCAAGATGATAATCATGCAAATCCGCTGACGAAAATATTTCCTCAGCATTTGAGCGAACCGTACATAGTTCGGGTGTAGGACACTTGAGTGACTGGCTATGTGTCAAGTGGGAGATTGTTGGACAAAATGACCCATAAGCCACTATTTGCACAGATCATTGTGTTGTTGTAGCAAATTAACTATGTGACAGGAAATTGCACTCTCATCATTTGTGATTAGTTCCCATAGATATAAAATGAAGAGGTCCCTATGATTAGTTCCTGGACTGAGAATGATATGAGACAGTATCAGTCCCCGAAGGTTTAATCATTAAATATCCCTAGCCGGAGTATTATCGAGACTGGACATCGATAATACGGAATAGGCTAGTATTGCACTTGTGTGCGTTGTGAGGGCACAACGACATAGTTCTCATATATATAAGTATTGGATACTTATGCAAGTGCGATAGGAGGTCCTGTTTCACACGATGGTACGGGAAACAGCTTCGCTCTGGATAGACCCCTCGGAATCCCATTGGTATTATGACTATGTGTCTATGGGAGGCCGAAATCAAGGTAGGTGTGTATAGTCTTAACCTGAGACTTGCATCGCTAATACTTGCGATAATCGGTAGACTTTGGTCTTGGTGGTACAGGGCTTTAACCGGCTCTGCGTACACCGCTTCTGGGTTTATCAGAGAGTCGTAGTGTATTGGGTGTGATGTCGAGACGGAAGTATCACTTCAGTTATAGTGGAGATGATGTCACGCAGGATACGGTATTAGTGCTCTTAAGTGCTGGCCGACCATCGGATATTATGACAAGGTCATGTATATCCGATTATAGAGACTAGTTACCAGACATCCGACATGTGCTTCGGACGGGGCAGACACTTATCCAGCCCCAGCCCTAGCACGTGACTATCCGATACTGGGCTGATATACACAATACTACGGTATACTATGCTTGATACAATCTATATATTCCTGTAAGAATATTTCTGGAGAATTGGGTAGGCATGACGCTTTGCTAGAAGCCAACCTTGTCTTGTAAATCGGTATAAACGTAGTACGAGGTACTACGTGTTCGGATAGTCCGACGACCGTATTTACTGCCAACATATCCGGAGATCTCATGGGTCGCTTCCTGAAGATTCACACGATGACGTATGACTCGCACTATGATTAATCTGGGATTAATTAGTAAAGAGAGAAGATTAATTAGAAGAGAGAGAAAATTAATCTGGGACTAATTACGGAGATATTTTATCTGGGATAAAATATTAATTAAAGAGAGAGAACGATTAATTTGGAATTAATCGATAAAATAATATATTCGATATATTATGCGAAATTAGATTTCGACGCGGAATTAAAATTAGATTTTAATTCGGGCGAACGAATTAATTTAGTTAATTAATTCGTTAGCGACGTGAATAGTGATTTAGCTAGGCGTAATCGTTTAATTACGTCGCAACGGAAAATTCGTTAATTTGGAATTAGCGAACCCGAGCCCGGGCGTGTTTGCGAGCGCATTCGTATTTCGAATTCGAGTGCGGCACGCAAGTCACGTCAAGCGTCAAATCGCTAGTCACATCAATTGTCAAATCATTTGTCACTTTGAGTGATGTGACATGACATGTTGTCACTTTAATAAAGTGACTTGATGTGAATAGTGATAGTTGATTGAAAAAGCACTTTTGCCTTTTTGACTTTTGCTTTTTTGAAAAGTAAAATGAATTGTTTAATAGAAATAAAAAGTGGTAAATGGCTTTAATTAATTTTTGGAAAATATAAAAAAAAGCTTTTACACTTTCTCTCTCTCTACACACAATTAAAGTATACGGTTTTGGTATTTGGGAGCCAAAACGTTTTCTTCTTCCTCTCTTGGCTTGGAGCCATTTTCTTCTTCCCTTCTCTCGTCTTTGAGCCAAATCTCTCCCAAAATTCTGGTTAGACCGAATTTGAAGAAGAAGGAGAAGTGCTAGCACACCTTGGGTTATATTATGGTGATAGGGAAACGAATTTATGAGCTTGGGATCATCTTTGGAAAGCTTGAAGCTTGGAGCTTCCATGGAGGTCATCCATGGCCGAAAATGGTGGAGTTCAAAACGTCCAAAACCGAGCAGCCCACTGTCAAGGAGAGCTACTGCCGAACTCAATGGAGGACGAAAATGGCTTGTGTTCTTCTTCGCATCAAAACCGACCATTGTGAGTATATTCCGCACCTCCTATGTTGTGTATTCATGCGTTTTCTTGCTTGATTTGTTGATCTTGGGACATATATTAGAACTCAACAAATTTATATCATTGGAAAGCTAGGACCGAGACCTACAACTTTCACGTTAAATAGTTTTCCAAATTCGAAATAAAAACAGGTTAAAATACAACTCAAAATTTCAGATGAATAATAGCTACGGACCTATATAGAAATTCCATATTTCTCTCCAAAATTTTTATTTTTCGACAAATCAAAACATTACAAATTAATCAAATCAACCCCTATTATAAATAAGGGGTATTATTCACTTTTCCCCAATATTTGAGAGAAAAAAAGAAAGAAAGAAGAAGAAGGAAGAAAAATGAAAGAAGGGGAAATAAATACAAATCCTCTCATAACAAGATAAGAAGAAGAATATCAATCATAGGGGACTTGATGGATGAAGGAAATCAAATAAATTAAGGCAAAGAAACTTGACACAAGACTAAATTTATGGTATTTTCATAAGATGGTGTCATGTTAGTATGATTGGCATGTTAGTGATTGCATTAAGGTGGATAATCAACTAGGAAAAGGATTTTGTGTTAAGAAATGGTCCAATTTATTAATGCTAAGAATTTAGTTAAGTTTGAGTTATGAGATTAAATAGTTAAATTGATGATGGAGTGTTGGTTTAACATGTTTGAATATTGAAGTTTAAAGAATTATTTGTGCATAGTTATAGTGTGAGGGTTTTAGAGGTACATTTTGGTAAGCTAGACATTGGGAAGTACGGTTGGGCCCTTAAAATAGGCTGGCGTCATCACGCGCACCCACGGCATCGCAACACGTACTGAAAAAGTTATCCCTGTTTTGATTCTGGAATACGACCGTTGCGACTCCCAAGGACTTGCGTCGCGACCTAAAAAATAGAGGAAGCTCACTGCCTCGTCTCTTATTGGTGGAAGTCGTGGGAGTCGCGACGTCCAAATGACAGCATCGCGAAACGTGACCAGAATTTTCCCATAATCAGTTTTAGTTCATTCCAGTTTCACCCTAGCATGATAGAGGCCACCCTAAGAGTCTCATATCAGCTCGTATACATACATTACATCATTATACAAGCATGATACACCTTGTAGTAATAGCAATTGTTTGAATTAAGAAATCCCACAACCTATATTCTATTCAATTTTATCAATTATAGATCATCGCAAGGACCGCAAATTCCTTCGGCGAAGTGAAGTAATTCTAGCTGGACTCCAAATCTATGAATGGACACTCTCTTTCTAAGTTGATTTTTTAATTATATTATTTTTAGTAAAGACTTATTTTTATGCACATATGGCGTTAGCAAATTTTATTACAGTTATTTCATGAAAAAGAATGTTTTAAGAAATATGATTTTAAAAGCATGATTTTATGATTTTTGGAGGGATGAGAGAAAAACCCACCTCAAGTTGTAACTTATGGAATTGACGGCTAACATGTGCACATGTAGAGCAGAATTGGGGGACGACGATACGTAATGCCCCCAGATCCTAGATTCAGGGCTAGGGAGACGGCGATTCGTAATGCTCATATACCATAGTTTCAAGGTCAGGTAGTAGCATGGATCATCACTCCTAGCTCTAGTTCAGTGGCTTGAGGGGCGTCGATACGTAACGTCCCAAGACCACTAGTTAGGCGTATAAGGGGATGATGATACGTAACGCCCCTATGTGTCAGGTTTTCAAAGATAGATTTTTCAGAGACAGATTTTCAGAAATACGATTTTTCACAGATATGATTTTCAGAAAGGATAGTTTTATGAAAGTTTTCCAGAGAAATAATTTTATGGAAAAAAATTGTTTTCAGAAAGAAAGAAGTTTCTAGAAAAGTTTCAGAAAAGAGATTTGAAAGACCTTTAAAAAAGTTTCAGATTTACATAAATATTTTCGATTATAGAAAATGAATTTTTTATAAGTATTTTAGTTTCTATTTAAAACCATCCACTCACTAGGTCATTCAAACGATCTAACCCCCCCACTTCTAATGTTTTTGTTTTTGCAAGTATATTCATAGGACGAGCTCGAGAGGATGGATACTAATAGCAGTCATCAGAGGGTTTGAGTTCACCAGGTCAAGTCATAGACAAAGTTCAGTCAGAAATTAAGTCATGTACATTGCGTAGTAGATATTATGTGTGTAAAAGGTTAAGGTGACATGAATAAGAGTCGTAAAAGAGAAGTATATTTGATTATACAATTATCAGTATAAAAATAAATTATTGTTGTTATTGTTATTGTTTTGGGAACCGGTCTCATGTATGAGTTTACATTTGAGTTAAAGTTGTAGTAAGGATCACAGTTAGAAAGTCAAAGGATCAAGGGGATAGTACGACCTATTCTGTGTCGGTAGTATCTCCGAAAGGGGGATGTTATAATTGTATAGATGTGTAGCTGTTTATTTGCTAAACACTGAACGACTCACTGAAGATTTCCTAATAAATGATATACCAACGTCAATAGGAATCTTCTCGAGTCGAGTAGCATAGTGGTTCTTCGACTTGAGATATAAATGTGGATATGTGAGACATCATCCACACTTTGATGGCAGTCACGTCACTGATCTATATAGATCAGACATTCGCCTTCTCGTTGGGTGTGGACTCATTCTCATTATATCCTGTGAGTATCAGATAGAATCTGTCAGTCCTGTGTACAGGACATAGCTATCCTATACGTATTTTCGATCTAGTAAATCCATGGCCGTGGTATACTTCGGTAGCGAGTGCCAAGTATTATTTAAAGATAATAAATTTATAAGTCGACTATATTATACCTTAGGAATTTGACGTTCCTATCTACATCCCCGGTATAATATCGATAGCATGTGACAGAGGAACTATACGTATCCAATGATCTCAACTTGCATAGTTTAGATATATTATCTGTGGTCGTCATAATTTACAAGTGGGTGAATTATGGAGATGAAATTTGATTCCGTGACGGATAAACTTAACTTAGAGAGTCTCACAATATGATGTGTACTCGTTGAGCACTTGGGCAACGCGGTATGAATAATACAGATTATTCATAATACTTTATCGGATTAAATAATTTAATTCGAATCATTTAACGGTTAAACGAAAAATACATGCATAAGACGCATTTAAGTCATTTCCGAATTAATGTGTATTTGTACTTAATATATGATTTTATTAAATACACATTAATTAATTGACAAATAAGATATTTGACATATATCATAAATATATGTATTTTGATCATTTAAATTAAATATGATACATATATTTAGATATTTATATTTAAGTAATTATTTAATTATTAAATAATTAAATATATATATATATATAAAGTAATATTTATGTTAGGAATTGATTAAATGTAGATATTTGACTTAAATACATTTAAGGAAAATGTTGTCAAATTAATTGTTGCTTCTTTAATTTGTTAAAAAATGCAAAATATATATTTATTTTTCTTTATCAATTTTGGCCAACCCTAACACATATATAAGGGTTTTATTTTCATTTGCTTCAATTAGGTTAAGCCTCCAAAAATACACAAAAGAATGGTTGAGAGAAAAAAGAGAAGTGGTAAGAAGAAAATCAAAGAAAACTTGAAGATTTGTAAGTAATTTCATCTTTTCTTTAGATAGAAAATTTTTTCTATTTTTCTTAGCTTTAATATATGATGTTCACATATTTTTTTTACTCTATTTATTTTGTGTTGAGAAGTTTGGAAGCTTGAATGAAGCATATATGCATGTATGATAATTAAAGTAAGATTATTAATGGTTAATAAGCACACTTTTGGTCATTTGATTACTTGGTTGTCATTCTAGAGTATTATGACGACTCTTGTAATACCTATAATTTTTCTTGATTTCTTCATTGTGGTGGCTTTGATTAGAGTAAATATTAATATGATTGATGTTGAGAAAATTGGATTTAAAACATGAAAATTGATTATTTTTTCATCTAGATCAGATCTAGAAATTATGGAAAATTTTTGATGAAAAGTATATAATTTAAATATATTGGATGGGTATTGGGCATTGGAATAATTGCCGGAAATTATTTCAGAGTGAAAATACGCGAAAACAGCAAAAAATGACGTTACCGGTGAGTTTCGAGCTTACCGGGTGAGAGCTTACAGAGAATGTATAACACATTGGGTCTTAAATTAGCCCGTTATAATTCTCTCACTTGGTCAAGTAACCGACCTACTTTCTCTCTATCACTAGTTTTAAGCATTGAGCTCTTTCCTAAGTTGTGAGATGCTAAAATTTATAACTCTTGAATCTAAATCGTCATCCTTTTATGTAGGCTTCAAATTTCACTATGCCACAGCCCAAGACGTCAGCTCATGTCCCTCCCATCATTGTTATAACAATTCTCCTCAACTACCTATAATTCAACCAATCAGAATATCCTTTTTTTACTATCACTGCACCGGCCTATGATAGCCTATGGAGGCTATGCTCTGCCAATGTACCGCCTTATGGCGGTTGGCATGGGCTACTTCCAATTAGAACTGTTGCTTTTCCCATAATCATCATTAGTCTTCCAGAAGATCATCCTTTCAACTAGGGCAAACGTCACATACCCTTAAGCACAAAATAACCCATGGTCCTAATTCTGCTCCTCAGGTCGACATACAGATGTGAATGAAGCTTGATCAAAATTTCTGACTTCTTTAACCAAGTCGGATTAAAAAATAATGACTACCTCGAATCAATTTCCACAAACTCTCAAACGAGCTCAAATCTAACATTTCTTCTTCTTGTCGGGTCGGTATCCCAACTTACTTCATTATCAGCAGGTTCTTCCCTTGAGATAACTCTTTTAGACAGTGGGGTCGGGCCCATTTTCCTGACTTCAACCTCTCTGAGCCCTTGGACTTTTATCATCCTCTTTTGGCCAAGTAAAAACCTCATTCTACCCCTCATCGGTATTTGAACTTCCTCGGGGTGAAAAACTATTGGAATGGAAAAAGTTTCCTCGTCCTCGCAGCTACGATAGAACTGTACAGAAAGGCCCATAGAGGATTGTTTCCAATTTATATGGTTTTAAAATTTTTCCTTTTGACAAATTATGTCACACCCGTCCCCTTAAGTAGGGTAAGGGTGACACAGAGACGTGAAACTGACACAGTTCCCCTGTAAAACAGACTAATCCTCAAAATACAAAGGTAAAATCTAATCTGAAAAATATCATCATATATATAAGATCTCCATGATCTATACCAAAAGAATCATCCATGATAAATGGTATATACATTAACGTTACAAATATAAGCTATGTGCCCATATCAAAAAAATAATCCACACATGGAAGACATATCTAGAACCTTCATCAAAAAAACATAACAAAAGACACTCTACTGTTGGCACAACCTTTCTCTTGTGGCAGAAAATGATGAAGAAATAGCAAAGGATGAAAGGAATGATCTATTAATCTTCTTAACCTGTAAAATTAAAAAAAAAAAAGTTAGTAAGCTCATGCTTAGTGCAATAGATCACAGCTTAGTGCCGTGGATAAACAAGTAACAAGACGCATCAAATAAGTCTTTCATATTATAAATAAATCTATAAATTGATGTATAAAATACTTACTTGAAATCATAAATATCATTTCTCATAAATTTCATTCTGCACAGGAATACTATATATAAAATAAAACTACCCATTCATCAATATGCACACTCCTAATAATACGGAAAAGCTGGCAAAATGGGGCATCCTCACGACAATAACTGACATCTGGAGCAAAACTATCAATATAAAACCTCGTCTCATGGCAAATCATATGGCACGTATAAGTACACGAAGTGCATCTTAGCATAAAAATCATTTCTAAAATACATGCTAATATATTTCAAAATCAAGCAAATTTCTCATATATCACAAACTCATGATTTCAAGATAATCAATATTCGATCCATTCTTTTATAACAAACTATAAAATTTATAAAACTAAACCATTTGATGCATTATCTTGAAAATTCATTTAAGAAAACATATATAGTTATATACTTTGAAAAAACATCAACGTTACAAGCTTATCCACGCACCTAGTGAGCTGACTATAGAGAAAAGAAACTATGTAGCATTGCTGTCCCCGCCAACGGTATCACGATCACATAAAGAGACAAAAGAATTTACGATAAGGAACATAATCTTAACTAGATTTGATGAAAGAATATGTAAGAAACATGACTTAGTCGTTCTCGTAATCCTAACGAAATTTTGACAGAGTTCTGTTTATAATACGGACTTCCCTTATACAATTGACACTTATCAATATTACATTAATATTCGATTCACAACATAAACATATACACAAACCATTTCAACAACACTAGCCCAAATCTCGGGTCTTCTATAATTTTCTGCTTACATTCTTACTCGATCATATTCTCTGATTAAATTCGTCATTCACTTCTATTCACAAGGTAATCATTTATATAGTCTAAGCAAGTAATTTAATCCCACTTCAAAGCTAATTAAGTTCTGAAACACATAACATGCAAAAATCGAATATAACGACAAATTACACAAAAATCAAGATTCAGAGGTTTATTACTACTCAGAAGGGATAACACGGAGGGAGACTCGGGACATCGGCAGCAACATATTTTCCGACACATGGGAGCCATGCGCTGCTCTACCAAGCCATGTGTGAGCGTCAACGCCACCGAAATCTGGATTTTTCGATGGATGAGCGTTTGTCTCCCCCTCCTGGTTCCAATGTCGCTGACCACCATTATACTTTCACCAATGGAATCGTCTTGTTCCTCAGTTGTCTCAACTCTCTAGCCAGAGTTTGTTAGGGTTGGTGCTCAGAGCGCTAATTCGGATCGTATTTATGTCTGATTAATAATTACGAGCAATACATTTTTTTCCATAATATTACTTATTTATGGTTGCACCTCTTGTCTTTTATTATATATATTCGATCTAATTCATTAGATTGAAACTAAATCATGTTTAGTGATATATATTAGACAAAGACCCGATAATATATAATATAGTGTACAATTATAACGTAGCTTGTAATTGACATTGGAAAGTGTCACCACTAGAAATATATTATGAAATTAAGTTCCTGGTCAAGATTTACTGACACGGGTTAGTTAGTAAAATCCGCTCAGACCATACATGTCGTATATCGTGACTTGATCCGATGTTTTATCCCAATGAACCATGAGTCTCGAAAGACTCGTATAGACGTGTAGGTGTTTATTTGATAAACACTCAATGACTCACCGAAGATTTCCTAATAGATGGTACACCAACGTCAATAGAAATATTCTCGGGTTGAGTAGCATAGTGATTCTTTGACTTGAGATACCACATGGATATATGAGTTATCATCCACATTTGGTTGTCACGTCAGCGGTCTATTAAGATCAGACCTCCGCCTTTTCGTTGGGCGTGGACTCATGCTCATGATATCCTATGTGTATCAAGATAGGATCCATCATTCTTGTGTATAGGGCATAGGTATTCATTATGGGATTAGCAATCCGTTAAATCCATGGATCTGTGGTACACTGTAGAAGTGAGTTCTAAGTGTTTTTATAAGATTGCTAATAGAATCGTCGATTGGATTATACCAATAGAGATTTAACATTAATATCTATATCTCTTGAATAATCCGAATACCTGTGATGGAGGGATTATACGTATGTGATGACCTCGACTTGTATGGTTCAGCGAGTTTATCTGTGGTTGTCATAATTTACGGGTGGGTAGATTATGGACACGAATTTAGATTTTGTTACAGATATACTTTAACCTAGAGAGTCTCACTAATAAAATAAACTCGTAGAGCACTAGGGCAACTATTATGAATAATACTGATTATTTATAAATCGTTTAACAGTTAAACGAAAGATACATACAAATGGGTCTTTTGGTCATTTCCTAATTAATGTGTATTTGTATTTAATATTTGATTTTATTAAATACACATCAATTAAATGTCAAATTATGATATTTGACATATATCATTAATATATGTATTTGAGATATTTAAAGTAAATATAATACATATATTTGAGATATTTGTATTTAAATAATTATTTAATTATTTAATTGTTAAATAATTAAAGTATTTAAAATATAAAATATCTAAGTTGATATTTAGTAAGGGAAATGCTTTAAAGTGTATAAGTTTGACTTTTACATTAAATGAAATGGTTATCAAAATGATCTTTGCCTCTTTAATTGTTAAAAAGAAAAATATTTTCTTAGATATTTGTTTGGAAATATTGAAAAACTTTGTTTTATTTTCCACAAATTTCGGCCCTTAACCCTAGTATATAAAGGTTTTGTTTTGTTCTGTTTTTTTTTTCATTTTGCTTCACTTTTTGAAGTCTCCAAATAGAACATAAGAAAATAGAGTTGAGAGAAAAAGTTTGAAGCCAATAAGTTAACCAAGGAAGAACTTGAATTTTAGTAAGTATTTTCAACTTCCTATTAGAAGAAAAATTGTTTCTTTTGTTCTTGGCTACAACATATGTTGTTCTCAAGTTTTTCTATTCTCTTATGTTTGTGTTATGATGGTTAGAAGCATGAATGAAAGATGTATGCATGTGTGTTTAACAAAGTATGCTTATAAATGGTGTATAAGAACACTTTTGATCATTTGATGATCTTGTTGCCATTCTAGAGTTGTTAGTGATAAGCAGTAAATATATCAATATTTACCGCCCTTTTGACTTAATATTTTGTATTGTTTCTTGAGTTTTGTAAATATTTTGAGGTGTTTTGTGTTATTTTATAGATAAATAAAATAAAAGGACTCTCTGGAATCAAATCAGGGCTTAAACGGCAAAAAGTAGATGAAAAAGGGCAAAATTAGAATTCTGCGTCGTGACGCACAACACTTATATGTCGACCGCTAAAATACACCGGCCACGTGTCAACATCACAGCAATCTTGCTATCATACGCCGGACACGTGTCATCATCCCATGCTGCCGATATTACACGTCATTGCTTACGTCAGCATCGCGAAAGGCACAACTTCACATGTCGCGATGCCAAGCCAATAATTCTGTCGACAGCCACGTGTCATCATCGCATCGAATCAACGATGCATTGCGACGTGCAAATGTTTTGTGTCGCGATGCACGAGGCATAATTTTTCCTATAAATTGAACCTGAAATCAGAAGGAAAATTCATACCATCTTCTGGGGATCTCCTTAAGAATACAAAGAAGAATGTATCTTGTTTGTTTATTTACAACTTTATGTATTTAATTTTTATTTTACGCTATAGTGCTTTCATTATTTTACTTTTTAGTCTTTCTTTTAATTTTCAGTATGAGGAGGTAACTCCCCTCTACTGGGGTGAAGGGTAAAGCTTTTATTTCTATAATTTATATTAATCTCCCTTAATTATAATATATAAACTATTTTAATACCTGACTTAATAGGATACCGCCTTTATGGTCGGTTGGACTTAATTAAATTGATTTTTACCTGACTAAATTTGATATCGCCTTTATGGTCGGTTAGAATTAATCATAAATTTGACTTAATCAGGATACCGCCTTTATGGTTGATTGTTAATGTCATGCAAAGTTAATATATATAATAAGGGAGATATCTAAATTAGAAGTAATAAAAGTGGATCTTCTAACCCCCAACATTTTCTTTATTGTTTATTTTATCTTTTTAATTTCTAAGCTTTACTTTATGTCATTTACTTTATTTAAGTTTTTACTAGTCCTAGATATGTATGGTAACTAAACCCCGTATCTAAGGTGGGATGAATTCCAATATCACCGGTTTATAAGTCGTTATTTTGTGCCTTGGATAATATAAGGGATTATTTATTAAGCCTAAGCTTAATGCTTCTTGTTAACTAGCCATTAATAAGATTGATTGGTAAACTTAAAATGAACTTGGAAAATAGATTTTAGGTTTCAGCCATAGACTCAATAGCTCACGATCTCACTTAAGGATAGATAACCCTTAATATATTTCCTTACAGGATAGGAATATACATGTCGGGCGGGGGTAGCCATAATTGGAACTTAATCTTAATGAATTCAGATAACTTGGTTAACATAGGAGTATGATTAATTGGGTTACACTGGGTGTTTGCATCTGACCATCGGAAGAGGCTTTTGCATAATTTCGTGTTCCAGGTGATGAATATTAAAAAGTGCATATTTATTAGATGATAAGTTAATCATTTTACATTTATAGTTTCACTGATCCCCTTAAATTGACACATTTGTGAAATAATATTTTAAAGTTATGCTTTGAGTGCTTTTACTGTGTTATTTTTTGTTTTTGTCAGGAAAAATACTTCTCGGAAGCTCGACGGGATAAATCAGACGTGAAAACAATAATAAAAAAAATGGAAATTATGCAAGCACGTCGTAAATTCTGCAAGCACATCGTAAATTCTGCAATGACGTCGCGACACATGGAACTTTTACGTCGCGACACGTGTCCTACAACGTGGCTTCGCCATTCTATGACACGTGTCCCCAACGTGGCTTCACCATTCTCTGACACATGTCAATAACATGCATTCACTGGTCTGGGTGGCCAAGTTACCTATAAATAGGAGCGTTCGGCATTAGAAATTTTCATACTTTTCTTTCCTGATTCCTATGTAAATCTTGGAGAGAGTCTTGTTTATTTATTTACTTAAAGCTTTTTGTAATATCTTTTTCTTTCAATAATAAAAGTACGAGTATGTTTTATTACAAAATGAGTAGCTAATTTCTTTTTTGCTGGGGTAAGGGTGAAGCTTTTATAATGGAAACATAGATTAAACTCGCTTCTATTATAATAAATAAATTGAAATCTAATGATTAAAACTTGATTTAATTCTAGATTAATTATTGACAATCTTTCTACCTCTTTTTGATGGAGTTTGCTAAGGTCCCAAGGATCAATAAACAACATGAAACATAAGTGAATACAACGAGGGAGTTGCAGAATACTCACATCGATCAGTTGAGCGACAAATGAGGCAACAAAAATTTATTTTCTGCTCGGCAGTGGACTGCTCGCAACTCACTATTTTGGCGTCCATTGATGCTCTTTGAACAAGCTCGAAGCTTCGTCAAACGATTCCCGGCTCATGGGTGGACTTCCCTATCACCTTCGCATGTCTCTCGGAGTGCTAGCTCTCTTGATTTTTGTCACAAAAACCAAGCACTTTGCTTCCCTCATTCACGGTTTTTACCCAGCAAAAACAGTGAAGAAAATGCCCTAAGTGGGCGTGAAAAAGAGAGGAAATGGAGGAGAGAGAGAGATAAATGTGTAATGGATAAATTGATTTCCAAAATCAATTAATAAAAACATATACCAAATTTTTAGAAAAAGATTTCAAAAAGTCAAACAAATTTGGCTCCAAATTTGGCATTAAATGTTATCCACCTAATCACATCAATCCATCAATCAATCAAATCAATCAATTGTCACATCACTCAAAGTGACATGATTTGACGTTTGATGTGACTAGCGATTTGACGCTTGATTTGACTTGTGTGCCGCACTCGAATTCGAAATGCGAATGCGCTCGCAAACAATCTCAGGCTCGGGTTCGCTAATTCCAAATTAACGAATTTTCTGTTGCGACGTAATTAAATGATTATTCTTAGCGAAGTGACTATTCACGTCGCTAACGAATTAATTCTAAATTAACTCGTTCGCCCGAATTAAAATCTAATTTTAATTCCGCATCGAAATCCAATTTCTTATAATATATCTAATATATTAATTTGTCGATTAATTCCAAATTAATCGTTCTCTCTCTTTAAATGATATTTTATACCAGATAAAATATCTCCACAATTAATCCTAAAATGAATTTTCTCTCTCACCATTAATTAATCCCAGATTAATAAAAGTACGAGTCATACGTCATCGGTGAATCTTCGGGAAGCGACCCATGAGATCCCCGGATATGTTGGCAGTAAATTCGGTCGTCAGACTATCCGAACACGTAAGTACCTCCTACTACGTTTATACCGATTTACAAGACAAGGTTGGATTCTAGCAAAGCGCCATGCCTACCCAATTCTCCAGAAATATCCTTACAAGAATAAAGGATCTATATCAGGCATAGTATACGTAGTATTGCGTATTTCGATCCAGCATCGGATGATCACATGCAAGGCCTGGGGCTGGTACAGTGTCTGCCCCGTACGAAACATATATCGGATTACGAGCAACTAGTCTCTTTATTATCGAATAATCATGACCAAGTCATATTATCCCGACGGTTGCAACCTTTTTAGAGAACCAGTTCTGTATCCCTGCGCGATCATCATCTCCATATGACTGGAGTGACACTTCCGTCTTGACATCACACCCAACACACTACGATTCTCGATATACCCAGAAGAGGCGTACACAGAAACCGGTTAAATCCCTGGACGACCAAAACCAAAGTATATTGATTGTCGTAAGTATTAGCAGTGCAAGTCTCAGGTTAAGACCAAATACACCTACCCTGATTTCGGACTTCCATAGACACATAGTTATACTACCAATGGAATTCCGAGGGGGTCTATCCAGAGCGAAGATGTTTCCCGTACCATCGGTAAAACACAACCTCCTATTACACTTGCATGAGTATCCTATACCCAAATATATCAGAACTATGTTGTTATGCCCTCACAACGCACACAAGTGTAATACTAGTCTTTTACGTATTTATCAATGTCCAATCTCGATAATACTCTGACTAGGGATATTTAATGATTTATCCTTCGTGGACTGATACTGTCTCATATCATTCTCAATCCAGGAACAAATCACAGGGACCTCCTATCATTTATATATCTTGGTGATCTAATCACAAATGATAAGAGTGAAATCTCCTTTGTCACATAGTTAATTTGTACAACAACACCATGATCTATACAAATAGTGATGCTATGGGTCATAATTGTCCAACAATCTCCCACTTGGCCTATAGCCAGTCACTCGAGTGTCTGACACCCGAATTATGTACGATTGGCTCAAATTACTGAGAAAAGGCTTTCGTCAGTGGATTTGCATGATTATCGTCTGATGCAATTTATACGATCATCACATCGCCACGATGTATGATCCGAACGAACCAGATGAATATCGAAGTATGTATCTGGATCGTTGATGAGACCATTAATTCTTTAGCCTGTGCTGACGCCTAGCTCAGCTGCTAACAGAACTATATCTAATCTAATTAGATTTATTATCGACCTAAATGGCTTCTATTGCCGCTTCAGCTGCCGCAATAACCCGCATTTGTTGTTTATACGCTAACAGTATCTTGTTTGGAAGATCTCCAGCTCAGTGTTCCGTTATTCAAACTTTGTAGTACCGTTTGCGACTTATAGTCGTTTTATCGGTTTAGGAAACTTGCAGTAGTGATCCCAGTCACTTCAAGTTCTCCTTCTCCATGGATTAAAACAACATCCTTAGATCTCTAAGATACTAACGGATGTTCTTAACATCAATCCAATGACTATCACTTGGATTCGACTGTTTGTGAATCCATATGCTCAAAGCGTATGAGACACCAGGTCGCGTACATTTTTCAATGTACGATTTCTCACAGAGTTTTAACAACTTAATCTATCCCAGTAGATCTTTATTCCTAGAATAAAGGTTGTTTCTCTCAAGAATTCTACGGAGAATTATCTCGAAAGCCAAGCTTTCACCGATTGTTATTATGGGAATATCATTTCTAAGAAATGACATATTATCATTATTTATAGGACATTTATTGTTAGTGCGCTCCCACTGACCCTCTTATATACACAAGAATCATTTTCGTTTTGAATTAAATCATAAACTATTATGATTACATCAAAACGATAATTCTAAGAACCTAATGCTTGCTTCAATCCAAACATGGATCGAATAACCTGCAAACCTTGTTTGTTAGTTATGGTACGACAAAACCGACTGGATGTTTTAAACATCCTCCAAAAGGTTTCCTTTTCAGGAAAGCGATTTTCCCGTTAAGCTGATATATTTCACAAATGAAACATGCAGCTTTAGCAAGCATTATCCAAATGGATTTACCATGGCAACAGGTAAAAGGTTGAATCGAAATCAACATAATGTTGATAACGATACCTTTCAGCTAAAAGCCTAGCTTTATACATTGGTATGTTGCCATCCATGTATGTCTTCCTTGAAGACTTATACAGTACCAATAGGCACGTCGCCTTGCGGTACATCAACTAGTATCCAAACATAGTTGATATATATGGAATCCATTTCGGATTCATGACACTTTGTCATAATAGGGAGTCGATACCTTGTATCACTTCCTCATACGTAGTCAGTTGGTATTCCTCAATAAGATAGACATCTTTATGAGGTGAGATCAGAAACCCATACCCCAGGTTGTTTTCTGACTCTCTGACCTACGTGGTTCTTGTGTATTCGAAGATTATGGTATAGTTTCATCCTTGATGAACTATTTGTGTTCCATTAGGATTCACTGCCTTGAACAGTATTACTCTGATTTTCATCGAGTTTTACTATCCTCTCATTTACCACTGCATATAGGTATTCCTCTTAGGAAAACCGCATGGTGAGCAACAATTACATTGTTCTCTAGTGAGTTGTATAAGTACTATACTTTGGTATCCCTAGGATGACCTATAATTGGCACTTATCCAATTTGGGTTTTAGTTTGGTATCATCCAAACATATGCCTAGCATTCCCAAATTATCAGGAATGTGAAACCCGGTTTCTTTCCCATTCATATCTAATATGATATCTGTCAAACAGATTATTATGGAACCTTATTCAAAATAAGTTCTGCACTATTTATGCGTATCCGTTGAAGGAAATGGTAGCTCAGAGCGACTCATGATTAACCTTATCATGTCCAACAAAATTCGGTTACTCAGTTCGGACACACCGTCAAATTGACGTGTTCCGTGAGGAGTCCTCATTGAAAGAATATTATACTCTTTCAAGTATATTAGAAACTTATTGCTTAAGTATTTTCCATTACGGTCTTACCGTGACGGTATAATACTATAGCCGATCTGTTTGTCTATTTCGTGTCGAAACTTTAAAAGTTTATTATTTATGTTTCAAAAGAAACACATAACCATAATGCGATGCCACATCCGTAAAGGTCACAAAATATTCATATCCACCTCTAGCCTAGCTAGACATGGGCCCACTTGCTTCACTATGAACTAGGGCTAACAGATAGGTGGCTTTTACACTTTTACCAAGTAAATGTGTTTTAGGCACTTTGCTCAATAAACTAGATTCGTAGACTTTATTTGAGTGGAATCAAATTAGTCCTAGTACCCACTCTTCAAAAGTGCGGATATACGATTCTTGTTTTAGATTGTGTCTCAGACAACAATGCCACAAATTAGTTTCTCCTGATCAAATCAGTTTGAGCTATTTGTTTGTCATATTATATTTATGAGATTTATTTATATTCAAAATATAAATGATGTTATTCACATCTAATGTGTTTATCTCAATATCATCTTTATATAATAAAACACTTTAGTGTTCTAGAATATAAAGGTTCACCCGCAACGGGTTAAACACTGATATAAAGATAATGTTTCTAGTCAAACTAGTTACATTATAACAGTTTTCTAATTTAGATACACACCCTAAGGTTGTTCCTAAGCTTAGGTATCTACGGTTGAAACACCGACTTTCGTCCCGTTTCCAATTCGCAGATTAATCTCAACTGAAGTCAGTATCCTGCTCACTCAGATTCTGAACATCAATGTATATTTTTATGTACCACACTAAGTACTTAAAATCCAATTTTAATAATAGTAGTGAACATATTTATGACAAACATATTTGAAGTCAGAGCCTTGCTCGTCTTCAATTCCTTCATGTCTGCTTTGTCCAAACGGCAATCACGCTTTCGCGATCCCGTTTGCCACATTAGGCAGACATTTTGGGATATGTCATTTATATTCCTAGAAGATTATAATGATTTTGCCTTTGCCCTTTTCACACTCCAGAAGCCTTTGGCCAAGCCTCAGACTTCTAGAATATCGAAGTAAGGTGCGTCTTGCGCTATTTTCCAATTGCAAAGTTTGACTTTGTCTCCTTGAGAATAGTCATTAATTCTCCAAGAATTATTTATTACAATTTAGTACTTCTAAAATCTAAAGATAGATTTATGAAGATCCTTCAATTTCATTATCATACTTTAAGGATCTAATCCTTAGTTCTGATTCAGAAATTAAAGAGTCTACTGTTACAAGCTTAATGGATTAAGCATTAAAGTTATCATCACATAAATCTTCCAAAGATTATGCTCTACTATTTGCTTAACTCCAGGCTTAGGCATAATATGTTATTTTATATCAATAAAGTAACTTATTAGTTTCCAGGACCATCCTGAAACTTTATTCCCAATTTGAAAATTAAACCATTTAAATACATTTTCCCTAGGATTATGTTTTAAATGTCAATGTTTCAATTTTATCTTGATTCTAATAGTCCAACTATTTAATCAATGATTTCGGTACTATTTATTATAATGATTACAATAGTCCAACTATTTAATCAACTATAATTTAATAGATTAAAATCAATTATATTGATTACTATAATCCAATTATAAAATCAACTATAAATGAATAGTTTGAATATAGTCCAACTATTTATTAAAACAACGTTTAAATATTAGTCCAACTAACATTTAATTTATTTGACGAATGATATTTGTTTGAGCGCGTATGGCAAGTAATTAAACGAATATTGCAAATTCAATTCTTGCCTCCCACTATTTTTCGGCGAGCCTCTAACCCTCTGTTGAGTACTCGGGAAACCGTGTTTCCTAGCGGGCTAGGATCCCGTTAAATATCACACAATCTTGACTTTGGCCTGTTGGATAATATGACCCATAGCGTCACTATTTGTACAGATCACGATGTTGTACAAATTAACTATGTGACAAGGAAATTGCACTCTCATCATTTGTGATTAGATCACCATATATGTATAAATGAAGAGAGGTCCATATGATTAGTTCCTGGATTGAGATGATATGAGACAGTATCAGTCCACGAAGGATTAATCATTAAATATCCCTAGCCGGAGTATTATCGAGACAGGACATCGATAATGCGGAATAGGCTAGTATTGCACTTGTGCGCGTTGTGAGGGCACAATGGCATAGTTCTCATATATTTAAGTATTGGATACTTATGCAAGTGCGATAGGAGGTTGTGTTTCACCGATGGTACAGGAAACAGCTTCGCTCTGGATAAACCCCTCGGAATCACATTGGTATTATGACTATGTGTCTATGGGAGGCCGAAATCAAGGTAGGTGTGTATAGTCTTAACCTGAGACTTGCATCGCTAATACTTGCGATAATCGGTAGACTTTGGTCTTGGTGGTACAGGGCTTTAACCGGTTCTGCGTACACCGCTTCTGGGTTTATCAGAGAGTCGTAGTGTATTGGGTGTGATGTCGAGACGGAAGTATCACTTCAGTCATAGTGGAGATGATGTCACACAGGATACGGTATTAGTGCTCTTAAGTGCTGGCCGGCCATCGGGATATTATGACAAGGTCATGTATATCCGATTATAGAGACTAGATACCAGACATCCGACATGTGCTTCGCACGGGGCAGACACTTATCCAGCCCAGCCCTAGCACGTGACTATCCGATACTGGGCCGATATACACAATACTACGGTATACTACGCTTGATACAGATCTATATATTCCTGTAAGAATATTTCTGGAGAATTGGGTAGGCATGGCGCTTTGCTAGAAGCCAACCTTGTCTTGTAAATCGGTATGACGTAGTACGAGGTACTTACGTGTTCGGATAATCCGACGACCGTATTTACTGCCAACATATCCGGAGATCTCATGGGTCGCTTCCTGAAGATTCACCGATGATGTATAACTCGCACTTTAATTAATCTAGGATTAATTAGAAGAGAGAGAAAATTAATCTGGTATTAATGGCGGAGATATTTTATCTGGGATAAAATATTAATTAAAGAGAGAGAATGATTAATTTGGAATTAATCGATAAAATAATATATTTGATATATTATTAGAAATTGGATTTCGACGCGGAACTAAAATTAGATTTTAATTCGAGCGAACGAATTAATTTAGAATTAATTCGTTAGCAACGTGAATAGTGATTTCGCTAGGCGTAATCATTTAATTACGACGCGACCGAAAATTCGTTAATTTGGAATTAGCGAACCCGAGCCCGAGAGTGATTGCGAGCGCATTCGCATTTCGAATTCGAGCGCGGCACGCAAGTCACATCAAGCGTCAAATCGTTAGTCACATCATGCGTCAAATCAATTGTCACTTTGAGTGATGTGACTTGACAACATGTCACTTTATTAAAGTGATGTGATGTGACTTAAAGTAAAAGTAGAAATGATGAAAAGCATTAATAGGCTCTTTTGCTTTTTAACTTTTGGTTTTGGAAAAATGTAAATGCTTTTGTATTTGATTTTATTTTTGGAAAATAAAATAAATATATAAGTAAAAAAAACATTTTACCTTTTCTCTCTCCCATTCACGGTTTCACGTGAAAACCCTTCTACTTCTCTTTTCCCTCTCTTTTTTCTTCTTCCTCTTCTCACGGTTCTAGCCGATTTCTTTCTTGTTTTTCTGGTTTTTGCCGAATCAAGAAGAGAATAAAAGGAAGAAGACAAGTGCTAGCACACACATGGGTTATATTATGGTGATAGGGAAACGAATTTGTGAGCTTGGAAAGCTTGAAGCTTGGAGCTTCAATGGAGTCTTGCATGGCCGAAAATTGTGGAGTTCAAAACGCCCAAAACCGAGCAGCCCACTGTCAAGGAGAGCTACTGCCGAACTCAATGGAGGACAAAAATGGCTTGTGTTCTTCTTCGCATCAAAACCGACCGTGTGAGTATATTCTGCACCTCCTATGTTGTGTATTCATGCGTTTTCTTGCTTCATTTGTTGATCTTGGGACATATATTATAACTCAACATGGCCAACAAATGGTATGATAATTAACTAGGTAGATCTCTAAGATCAATTGGATCCAATCCAATTCCTAGATCCAGTAGGGGGACATCCAAGTCCGAAACATATATCTTATATATGCCAATACATCCAATGTATTACCTAACCTTTTTCCTCTGAATCAACTAAGCCTTGGCTTTGGCACAACAAACTTAGTGATCCCAGTTAAGCGCGACCCATTGACCATGGAAAGCTTCATAATCAATGTCGATGGACAAGAAGTGGTCTTGACTTTGGCCAACAAACCACAACTTGGACAAGACACCAATATGGAACAAAGCCTTCGTGATTCAAACACATCCTCGACGGACAAAGGCCTTGACCTTGGCCAACAAGCCAATGCCAGTCTCGGATCTTGAGTAAGAATCACTCAATGGAAGGAAAAAACGCTTAATATTTGTGAGGGTTTTTCGCGTGCAAATTGGCAACCAATTTATTATCTTTGTTAAGGTCTCATCATCATACACCCTTAAACATGCATTCTAAAAACATAATAAAGCGCGTATAATAAAATAATAATGATATGCGGATGGATACTTTACATATTGATCCTAGATCAAATCTTTTCCTTTCTCTCTCCCACTAGCACAAGTATTTGCTTCTACCCGTTACACTACACTTCTAAAGAAACCTTATTTACATTGAGGGGAATAGGTGAGAAGAGAATACAAAGAATAAGGAGGTAATAAGGCTGGACACGCAGGTCCAATTAATAAATCAAATTTATTACAACAATTTCTGAAATTACCCCACCCATCTAATATCCATCTGATATACATTATTCATGCATCGCAACCATGTATTCACACAAGCATGCTATTAATCAATCTAATCAAATTAATTAATCTGATAATTAGTGACCATCCAATGTTCAAACAACGATTTGATTTTGCTCGAGTTAAACTCGTTTTTGCGAATAAGTACTCAAAGTACAAATTCTTGAATTAAATTAAACTACAAAATTAAATCCAATTTAATATGTATTTAATTCTAACCCACTATTTAATCCCAAATTAAATATTACACTTTATTTACGAACCTATACGACTTAAATTCCAAATTTAATCCTTACGGGTCTCAAAGCCCGATTAACGTCCAACGTCAATTTAATTAAAGTCCAATGGGCTTTTAATTAATTTCTTAAGGCGTGTAATTTTGGTCAACTCGGGTCGAACCCAATAACCAAAGTCTAATCCGGGAGTTACCCCATAAGCCCATAAATCAATTTAGGCCCATTAGGCCCAATTAAACTTTAAAGGTCCATTAGTCGCATTTGGGCTTTATGGAAGCGGTTTTGGGCCCAATTGGATCCAACCAATTTTGTCTAAACCCAACTTGGTACAACCAAGCCCAATAAGACCAATTACAACACAAGAAGCCCAAATCCAATTTAAGGCTCAAATAATTAAATTCCAAAAATCTAATTTCCCAATTTAATTACACTAAAATGTATAACACAATTAATCATCCAAATCAATATTTCCAAAACATTAATTTATACAATTAATCATGCTCAATTACAACAAAACCTGTCCAACACATTTCATCAAAAATCAAACCCAATTTTACAGGCTAAATCTCTCAGCCAAGGGGAAATTTTGGGTCCAAATTCAATTCAATTCAATTAAATTCAATCCAACATGAAATCAATATTCCCGATTGATTTCCAACACATCCAATGATCAAAAATCAAAATCACCAAGACATCTAGGGCTCCTTAACTTTCGGCCAACAAAACAATTTGGGGAAAAAATGATCCAATCACAATTTCTTCAAATTGATCCAATCAATCATCCACAAAACATCAATTAAGCATATTAAATCATCCAATTTCATTATTCATGCTCAAAATCAATTTTACCCAAATTTTAACCCTAAGTCATTTTCATGCTTTTCCTTCCTCATGATACCATTGTTGGAGTTTGCTAAGGTCCCAATGATCAATAAACAAGCATGAAACATAAGTGAATACAACAAGGGAGTTGCGGAAAACTCACATCGATCGGTTGAGCGACGCAGGAGGCAACAAAAATTTCTTTTCTGCTCGGCAGTGGACTGCTCGCAACTTACTGTTTTGGCATCCATTGATGCTCTTTGAACAAGCTCGAAGCTTCATCAAACGATTCCCGGCTCATGAGTGGACTTCCCTATCACCTTCGCATGTCTCTCGGAGTGCTAGCTCTCTTGATTTTTGCCATAAAAACCAAGCACTTTGCTTCCCTCATTCACGGTTTTGACCCAGCAAAAACAATGAAGAAAATGCCCTAAGTGGGCGTGAAGAAGAGAGGAAATGGAGGAGAGGAGAGATAAATGTGTAATGGATAAATTTATTTCCAAAATCAATTAATAAAAACATATACCAAATTTTTAGAAAAAGCTTTCAAAAAGTCAAACAAATTTGGCTCCAAATTGGCATTAAACGTTATCCACCTAATCACATCAATCCATCAATCAATCAAATCAATCAATTGTCACATCACTCAAAGTGACATGATTTGACGTTTGATGTGACTAGCGATTTGAAGCTTGATTTGACTTGCGTGTCGCACTCGAATTCGAAATAGGAATGCGCTCGCAAACAATCTCGGGCTCGGGTTCGCTAATTCCAAATTAATGAATTTTCCATTGCGACATAATTAAATGATTACGCTTAGCGAAGTCACTATTCATGTCACTAACGAATTAATTCTAAATTAACTCGTTCGCCCGAATTAAAATCTAATTTTAATTCTGCGTCGAAATCCAATTTCTTATAATATATCTAATATATTAATTTGTCGATTAATTCCAAATTAATCCTTCTCTCTCTTTAATGATATTTTATCCCAGATAAAATATCTCCGTAATTAATCCTAGATTAATTTTCTCTCTCATCATTAATTAATCCCAGATTAATAAAAGTGCGAGTCATACGTCATCGGTGAATTTTCGGGAAGCGACCCATGAGATCCCCGGATATGTTGGCAGTAAATTCGGTCGTCGGACTATCCAAACACGTAAGTACCTCTTACTACGTTTATACCGATTTACAAGACAAGTTTGGCTTCTATCAAAGCACCATGCCTACCCAATTCTCCAGAAATATCCTTACAGAAATATCCTTACGGAGTACCGTTATTTTCATGTTCTGTTTAATATTTCTATAATTTCCATTTTTTTTAGTTTTGCAGTGTTCTTGTTCTTTTATTTTATCTCACACCCTGGTAAAACAGCGGATAACGGTACTCCGTGACTCAAGTCGGTTATTTCAGTTACCTAAAAATACTGATACCCTACAAACCAAGGCATGGAAGAAACTCTGGCAACAATCCATAAATATTTTCCTGCACTTCCCTGAAATGCTCTAATTAAAATTTACAAAGCCCGCACAGAAAGAATGAGAATTCTTATAATTCATGGTATTCCTAGTGATATTCGTTGGGTAATCGAAATAAGGGTTCGTTTGGCAGGTGATGTTGTAGTTTAAATCAAGTCCCAAAGATCATCAATCATGCATAAAAACCGAGTATGAACACATCAAATGAGTAAGGCGGAATCATAACTCACATTGAACGGTTTTGATGAAATGAAGAACATGCGCTTTTGCCTCCCTCCAAGCTCGGCAATGGCTTCTGGAACTGCAGTGGAGTGCACGGTATGGGCTGTTTTGCTCCTTGCTCATTCGGCCATTGAAGGACTCCATGGAAGCCCAAAGCTTCAAGCTCCAAAAATTAAATCCAAGCTCATGAAGACACTTCCCTATCACCTATGTATCACTCATGGTGTGCTAGCACTAAGTCTTCTTCAATTTGCTTCTCAAAAATCGGTGAAACCAGAAACTTTTTTTTTAAGCAAAAATCGGCAGTGAAGCCGTGAAGAAGAGGAGAGGAAAAGAGAGGGAAAATGAGGAAACCGTATCTTGCATGTGAGAGAGAGAAAAGATTTAATATATATATTTATTACATTTACCAAGTAAATTAAATAAAACATATAATTACTTTTAATTAAAATTCAAAGTCAAAATAAAAAGCAATAAAGCTTGTTAGACATTGTGTCCCATAGCGTCACTGTTTGTAAATGATATTGTATTATTGTACAAAATTAACTATGTAATAATGAAATTGCCTTTTGCCATTTTGTAAATATTATTTACTTTGATATATAAATGGCGAAAGTCCATATGATTAGTACTGGATTGAGATGATATGAGACAGTATCAATCCATAAAGGTTTAATCATTAATATCCCTAGCCGTAGTATTATCGAGACTGGACATCGATAATGCGGATAGGCTAGTATTGCGCTTGTGCACGTTGTGAGGGCACAACGGCATAGTTCTCATATATTTAAGTATTGGATACTTATGCAAGTGCGATAGGAGGTTGTGTTTTACTGATGGTACGGAAAACAGCTTCGCTCTGGATAGACCCCGCGGAATCCCATTGGTAGTATGTCTAGGGTCTATGGGAGGCCGCATCAGGGTAGGTGTATATGGTCTTAACCTGAGACTTACATCGCTAGTACTTGCGACAATCGGTAAACTTTGGTTTTGGTGGTTGGGGACCTTAACCGGTTCTGTGTACACCTCTTCTGGGTTTATCGAGAATCGTAGTGTACTGGATGTGATGTCAAGATGGAAGTATCGCTTCAGACATATGGAGGTGATGATCACGCAGGGCACAGAACTAGTACTCATAAAAAGGTTGCAACCGTCGGGACAATATGACTAGGTCAGGATTGTCCGATTTAAAGAGACTAGTTGCTTGATGTCCGATATATGTTTCGTACGGGGCAGACACATCTCCAGCCCTAGGCCTAGCATGTGATCATCCGATACTGGATCGATGTACGCAATACTACGGTATACTACGCTTGATATAGATCTTATTTCCTATAAGAATATTTCTGGAGAATTGGGTAGGCATGGCGCTTTGCTAGAAGCCAACCTTGTCTTGTGAATCGGTAAGAACGTAGTACGAGGTACGTGCGTGTTCGGATTATCCGACGACCGTATTTACTGCCAACATATCCGGAGATCTCTTGGGTCGCTTCCTGAAGATTCACCTATGATATTTGATTCGAACTTAATTAATCTTGGATTAATTGCGGAGAAACTTTATCTCGGATAAAGTGCCTTATTTAGATAGAGAGAACGATTAATTGGAATTAATCAGTAAGATTATTATATTCGATATAATAATTGAAATTCGATTTCGACGCGAAATTAAAATTAGATTTTAATTCGGGCATACGAGTTAATTTAGAATTAATTCGTTAGCGACGTAAATAATAATTTCGCTAGGCGCGATTATTTATTTAAATTCGATTTAATTAACGTCGCGACGCAAGTTCGGTATTTCGGAAATATCGAACCCGAACACGTGAGTGGACGTGGGCCCACTTTCATTTGGAAACGTGTGGGGCCCACTTGACACATGTCATTATATGTATTATTTTATTGATAATGCATTGCATGGTGATAGTGTATAATACACTCTAATGTTATGCATGGAATTGAGTGTTTGACACTCTAAGCCTTTGCATGGCTTGTGTCATAGATTTATTATTATTTAATAAATATTATGGCATAAATATAAATTGATTTTTGGTATCAAAAATCAATTAGAACAAAAAGAAAAATCTCTCTCTCTCTCTCACTTGGCCGAAAACTGCATGCAGTTTTTGGTCTTCATCTTCTTCATTTTGGTTGCCAAAAGCTTGAAGAAAGTGTGATTGTTTGGAACATCTCCTCACATGCAAGGCTAGCACCTTTCAAGGGATCAAAAGAGGTGATAGGGAAACCATCATAGAGCTTGGAATACTCAAAGCTTGGAGCTTTCCACATCTTCTCACCTTGGCCGAAAATCATCCACCTTGGAGCTTCCATCTTGGCTTGATTTTCTCATCACAAGATATTGTAAGTATGATTCCGCCATACTTCATGTTTATATATATTCTTTGTTGTATTTCATATATGCTTAATCTTTCCTTGGGACATATTATAGAAACCAACAAAGCTTTCCATCATTTCTACTTTTTACTTTAAGTCACATCACATCACTTTAATAAAGTGACATGTTGTCAAGTCACATCACTCAAAGTGACAATTGATTTGACGCATGATGTGACAAACGATTTGACGCTTGATGTGACTCGCGTGCCGCACTCGAATTCGAAATGCGAATGCGCTCGCAATCACTCTCGGGCTCGGTTCGCTAATTCCAAATTAACGAATTTTCTGTCGCGTCGTAATTAAATGATTACGCCTAGCGAAATCACTACTCACGTCGCTTACGAATTATTTCTAAATTAATTCGTTCGCCCGAATTAAAATCCAATTTCAATCCCGCGTCGAAATCTAATTTCGATTAATATATCGAATATATTAATTTTATCGATTAATTCCAAATTAATCGTTCTCTCTCTTTAACGATATTTTATCCGAGATAAAATATCTCCGTAATTAATCCCAGATTAATTTTCGCCCTCATCGAATTAATCCCAGATTAATTCTATCTCTCTCTTCTAATTAATCCCAGATTAATCAAAGTGCGAGTCATACGTCATCGGTGAATCTTCAGGAACCGACCCATGAGATCTCCGGATATGTTGGCAGTAAATACGGTCGTCGGATAATCCGAACACGTAAGTAACCTCGTACTACGTTTATACCGATTTACACGACAAGGTTGGCTTCTAGCAAAGCGCCATGCCTACCCAATTCTCCAGAAATATTCTTACAGGAATATATAGATCTGTATCAAGAGTAGTATATCGTAGTATTGTGTATATCGGCCCAGTATCGGATAGTCACGTGCTAGGGCTGGGGCTGGATAAGTGTCTGCCCCGTCCGAAGCACATGTCGGATGTCTGGTAACTAGTCTCTATAATCGGATATGCATGACCTGGTCATAACATCCTGATGGTTGCGCAACACTTAAGAGCACTAGTACCGTATCATGCGTGACATCATCTCCAATATAACTGAAGTGATACTTCCGTCTTGACATCACACCCAATACACTACGACTTTCTGATAAACCCAGAAGTGGTGTACGCAGAACCGGTTAAAGCCCTGTACCACCAAGACTAAAGTCTATCGATTATCGTAAGTATTAGCGATGCAAGTCTCAGGTTAAGACTATACACACCTACCCTGATTTCGGCCTCCCATAGACACATAGTCATAATACCAATGGGATTCCGATGGGTCTATCCAGAGCGAAGCTGTTTCCCGTACCATCGGTGAAACACGACCTCCTATCGCACTTGCATAAGTATCCAATACTTATATATATGATAACTATGCCGTTGTGCCCTCACAACGCGCACAAGTGCAATACTAGCCTATTCCGCATTATCGATGTCCCAGTCTCGATAATACTCCGCTAGGGATATTTATGATTAATCCTTCGTGGACTGATATTGTCTCATATCATCTCAATCCAGGAACTAATCATATGGACCTCTCTTCATTTATATATCTATGGTGATTTAATCACAAATGATGAGAGTGCAATTTCCTTGTCACATAGTTAATTTGCTACAACAACACAATGATCTGTACAAATAGTGACGCTATGGGTCATTTTATCCAACAGGTGAGTCACCTGACTCCTTCATTCCTTACATGTTTGGTTCAGGGAAAAACACCTATTCTAAAAAATGAAGAGTTCAACAAATGGGTGTTTGTTATAAGTGTGCACGCTGTAAGTGCAACACTCGTTGTCGTTCTTTAGGAATGGTGTCTGATAATCATGAGGATAAAATACAATTCATTAGGGATGGACTGAGTAAGGAGCCTTTTGATGATATATCATTGACTCTTGAGATGTATCCTAGTGGATATGTTCATCATAAAATTCTCAGATTACATACACAATTTCATAAGGAAAGCCAACCATACAGTCTCGGGAATCTGACTTTAAAAGACCTTATTTTCCAATTTATAAGAAAATTGGATGGGAAGCCTATCCCCGACCCATAGAGGGAGTTCAAGCCGTTACTAGACGTAAAACCAGAGGAAGATGTGAGCCATAATCACAACTACCATTACATATTATTGCATTGATTTTCTTTACTTTAAATTACTATTTTCCTTTACTTTTTGCCGACATTGTCTAATTTTTTTATTCACGATCTATTTTTCTGATAGTTGTCATTTTGCAGATATTAGTGCATTTCTCACTCACCACTTTCACGATCTATAAATTCAGCTCGTCAACTCCATTTCCTCAACACATCTAGCTAAGAGAGGTAGCACAAGTGGAGACAACTCCAAAACGACGATTCACTAATATCTGTGTATTTTGTGGAACTAGCTCAGGAACTAAACTAGAATTTATTGAGGGAACAAGAGAATTAGGTAGAGTTATGGCAAACAAAAATATGCACTTAGTATATGGCGGTGGCAATCTTATATTGATAGGGTGTATTTCAAAAGTTGTACAAGAAGGTGGAAGTCAAGTTTTGGGGATCATCCCAAAACCTTTAACAGAAAGCCACATCATCGGAAAATCAAATGGAGAAGAATGTATTGTCCCATATGCCATAAAGAATGGGTTTATTTCAAAACCGGTAAGAGATATCTTCCTAATTGTACGAACAACTGATGATTTAATTGACCAACTCTTAGCTTATGAACCAAAAATCGACCATATTCTTTCCAAGTTGAACTATTCTGGTAACGATCGTGGCAAAAAGCGCAAAGTAAACCTGGACCTTAATCTGTAATCTTTAGTTATAACTGTCAATTCCACAATAACCAGGTGATAATTTCTCAACTCTTGTTTTCTTTCTTTAAACATTGGGGACAATGTCTCATTTTGGTTGGGGGAAGAGGATAATTTAGGAAATAAATAATTTTCATGTTTATGTCTGTTTCATTGATGTTAGTTTTTACCGTGTTGTTATTTGGTGTGTAAGAATATATATCTATATATATACACACAAACTAACAACAAATTTGTTTTCTAAACCAAGTGGAATTATTGTTCAGAGGTGGTTGTGTAAGGAGTTTTCACTCTTGAGACGCATCTCAATATAATTCGTAATAAGTTATTTATCGTTCCTTTCTTTTTGAATCATTTTAATTTTTGAATTCTCCATAACATTGATTAAATTTGATCTTTATATGCTCGTCTGGCAGATATTATCAACAATATGGTAACATATGACCATATGTGGTAAGTGAAAATTATGTAATATTCAGTTCTCTAATTTGTTGGAGGTAATACCTAAAAGCAGTGAAATTTTTTATTATGCAAAAAAAAACAGAGAAAAAAACAAGAAATAGATAAAGAGGAAAAAAATGAGAAGTTTGAATAAAGTTTGTTTCGTAGCTTTTCTAACCCGAGCAATTAAGTCTGAAGGGGTGTTTCAACACTTAGTACCCTAAGGCCAATTGGTCTGGGAATTACTGGCCCAAAGCTCGTTACAAGGGTTAAAAACAAAGCTTAAGGAAATTAGACACTGTTTATCTAAGATCCGAGCAATTAAGCCAGTAGGGGTGTCTTAACACCTAGTGCCCTAAAACCAACTGGTTTGGGAGTCACTGGCCCAAAGTTCGATATATGGATTGAAGATATATTTTAGACACTATTTATCTAAGATCCGAGCAATTAAGCCCGACGGGGTGTCTTAACACCTAGTGCCATAAAACCAACTGGTTTGGGAGTCACTGGCCCAAATTTCGATACATTGATTGAAGATTTGTTTATAAATAAACTTTCACTGCCAAAAAATGTGTAAACTCTAATATAATTTAGGACAAAAATATTACTCTCTTTTCAACAAATATATGTGATATTGTGGGCACAATATATTGATTAATACCTTGTTTTATGAGTATGTGGAAGAATGGTAAAAATGTATAGGAGAAGTCATTTATTTGATCATTCAGAAAGAAAGAAAACAATTGTTGACTTAGATAGGAATTTTTCTTTTAGATTCCGCTTGAATTACTAGGGACTAGTAATAAGCTGGTTGGGGGGTGTGATGAATACTAAAAAGTGCATATTTATTAGACGATACGTTAATCATTTGACACTTATAGTTTCACTAATCCCCTTAAATTGACACATTTGTGAAATAATATTTTAAAGTTATGATTTGAGTGCTTTTACTGTGTTATTTTATGTTTCTGTTAGGAAAAATACTGCTCAGAAGCTCGACAGGACAAATCAGACGTGAAAAAAATAATTAAAAAAATGGAAATTCTGCAAGCATGTCGTAAATTCTGCAAGCACGTCGTGACACGTGGAACCTTTGCGTCGCGACATGTGTCCTACAACGTGGCTTTGCCATTCTCTGACATGTGTCCACAATATGCATTCGCTGGTCTAGGTGGCCAAGTTGCCTATAAATAGGAGCGTCCGGCATTAGAAATTTTCATACTTTTCTTTCCTGATTCCTTTGTAAATCTTAGAGACAGTCTTATTTGTTTATTTACTTAAAGCTTTTTGTAATGTCTTTTTCTTTCCGTTATAAAAGTACGAATATATTTTATTAGAAAATGAGAAGCTTTTAAAATGGAAACATAGATTAAACTCGCTTCTATGATAATAAATAAATTAAAATCTAGTGATTAAAACTTGATTTAATTCTAGATTAATTATTAACAATCTTTCTACCGCCTTTATGGCTGGTTTTATCTTTCCACCACCTATATGGCTGGTTTTATACGATTTTGGCATAATTAAGTACCTTGGTAGGACTTGTTATAGACAAACGGTATCACCGCCTTTATGGTTGGTTTTATGTTTTTGGCATGCTTAGTACCTTGGTAGGACTAATTATTGACATAAATGACTTACAGCTTTTATAGCTGGTTCATTTTATTGGCATAATTAATTCCTGTAATAGATTAAGTGGGTAAAAATGGCAACTTATAAATTATAATAAAGCGAGATTTCTAAATGTTTAAAAGACTAAAAGTGGATCCCCTAACTCCAGTATTTCCTTCTATTATTGTATTCCAACCTAAAATCCTCTAACTACTTCAACAAAGCAAACTTTTCATTTCCGCACCGTTCATTATTCTATTTTGCTAAATCTCTTCTCTGTTGATCGACCCCGACTCACTAGGTTATTTTATTACTTCGACACTCTTATACTTGGGAGTAAAAGACCAATTTTTCGAGCGTGTCACCAGGTTAATAAACCAATATATTGCACAAACATAAGACAACCAATTTATCTTTAAAAGATATTGGAATGATTCAAAACCCTAGATAGTTTCTTAATATTGAATTTTCCTTAAATTTACTTTCTCACTGTTTTATTTACTTGTTTTCAGACAAAAATCACCATCCAAACAACAATCAATCTATTAGATACTCATAAGCATTTAACGTCATGAATTAATAGCTAGGGTATTAAGTCCTCATGGGATCAATACATTTTATACTACTCGTGCACTTGCATTACGTATGTGATTTCACCGATCAAGTTTTTGGCACCGTTGCCAGGGACTTATTTATCTTTCACTATTAATTTTGGGGTTAGATACTTTTACTTATTTCTAATTTGTTTTTTTTTTTTTTTTCTTGTGTTTCAGGTTCTCAGTCACTACATGAGAAGAATCGGAAGCTTTGAAATCCGTCTGCTTTACCCATAAATTGAAAGAACCATCAGACAGTGGATAAGGGAAATGTGAGAAGGCCAAGAAGCACTGATCAACATTAACATTCAAGAACCTGAACCTTTGGAGGTTGCACCACCAATTCCCATTCAAGACAGAATGATTCTGGTGGTTGACAGCTTCATTTCATGTATTTTACTTCCTCCCTTACTAGCAAATGCGTGTGACATCAAAACATGCATCCAGATGATACAACAGTCAGTTCAGTTTGAGGGGAATGCAACTGAAGATCCTAATGCCCACATCATCAACTTCCTGAAAGTTTGCGGCACTTTCAATTACAATTGAGCGGCAGAAGAAGCAATGAGACTGCATTTTTTTTCCATATTCCTTGAAAGACAAAGCTAAGGTTTGTTACATTCACTACCAGCAGGTTTCATCATAACTTGGAACACACTTGCCACCAAATTCCTTGCAAAGTATTTTCCCCCAGCCAGAACTAGAAAGCCGAGGAATGACATTACATCATTTGTACAACATGACTCAGAATCCCTCTGTGAAGCTTGGGAATGATACAAGGAATTGCTCCCGAAATGTCCTCACCATGAGATTGCAAAGTGGCTACAAGTCCAAACCTTATATAATGGAATTTCTGGACTAATGAGAACCACAATTGATGCTCCTGCTGGAGGAGATTTAATGGCAAAAGGAGAAGATCAGGCTTGGGACTTAATTCATGAAATGGCCAACAACAATTCTTTATGGCCAATAGAAAGAAGCATGATTCAACGAATAGCATGAATCCACGAAGTCGGAGCCAACACAACAATGAATGCCAAGCTGGAGTAGATGTTCAAATGCCTAGAAACACTTAGTACGCAAGTTGTAAACATCACCAGTGTCATAAGTTCACCATATGGAGGAGCACCAGAGGCGAACCAAAATGATAAGACGGTGAATTATGTCAACAATTTCAACAGCCAGGGAAACAATCTATATTTCAATACCTACAACCCATGGTGGAGGAATCATCCCAATTTCGCATGGAACAATAATTCAGGGCAAAAGAACAATCCACTACCCGGATTCTAACATCAAAACAAAGGCCATGAGTATGAAAAAAACCCAGAAATAAAAGAATTGCCTGTAGAGATGTTCAAAAAGCAAGAAGCAAAGTACGATGCTGTATTTCAAGCCCAAACGACATGCAATCAAAGCCAATCAACATCTATAAAGGCACTGGAAAATCAAATAGAACAACTGGCCAATGCTCAGAGTTACAGACCGCAAGGTACCCTTCCTAGCAACACAGAACCAAATCCAATGAACAGAGGGAATGACCAATGTCAAGCCAATACTTTGAAAAGTGGTACTGTAGACACTTGCATTTTTGCATGAAAGCCTAATGATGAGCCTCGTATGGAGGCACTATCCGATAAGTTACGGAAGTCGCGGGAAATGGACGTCGGAAGGGAAAATTTAAAAATAAATACATCAACAAATTTAACTCGCTAAATTGGCCTCCGGTTCACCCGATTAATCTCTGTTTTAAAATATTAAGCCTCGGCCCAAAACCCCCACACCCATCCAAAGCCAATTTCGCCCAAAGCCCAATCCAAAAATAATTAAAACATTTAAAACACATGTCACAAATTAAATCAAATCCAAATAAATACCCTTCCTAAATTAAATTAAATCCAATCAAATCAAATTAAATATCTTTCCTAAATTAAATAAATCCCTCTCCTAAACTAAATAAATCACCTTCCAAATTAAATATATTCCCCACCAATTACACAATATCCTTTCCTTATAACAAACTAATTAAAGATATCCCCCATTACTGCATGATTTTATTTCCTTCCCATGCAAGGAAAACTCTAGCCCACTTTTATAAAAAGTGACATAAACCAAACCCTTCCCAGAGGATTGACGGCACAAGCAAAGAAAGAGAAACCATTCACTCAAAACAGCAAAAAGCCACCTCTTCTTCCCTCCTTTGGCAATAAGACATCAACAAATAGCACAGCGCACGACCCTCATCTCTCTCGGCCATGGAGAAGCAACAAACACCCTAAATAAACAATAATCTCAACTCTCTCTAACCTCTCTCTTCTTCCCAACAGGACACACACGCCTCTCTCTTCTTCCTTTCTCACCCTCTTCACGCACTCTCTCCTCTCTCTCAGCAACAAACTAAATGAATAAAACCCCACACGCGGCGGCCCTTGAACCAACCAAAAAAAGAACCATTCACGTTAAGACACTCAGCCCATACTGTTAGCTTTGATTCGAGATAAAGCCACAAATTCTCCAAACTTTTGCAAGTAAACTTTGAGAAATTGAATGATGACTTCATTACTATGCTCGGCTTGAATTTATAGCGGAGCTCAGTTAACAAGATTAGTTACAAGGGTAATATTGACATTTCAATTAATCTAACAACCTGTCAACTAATTGCTAACAACCTTGTAACTTCCGTAACAGACTTTGGCGCCAAATCTACTGAACAAATCCCTGGTATCGCCGTGGCCTTATAATGGCTCTTTGAGGTCTGGTTTGGTGGACTTACTGGAGAGGTTGAGGTGGAGAGTGCTGAACCTGAACCTGCTGCTGGTGTGCCTGCTGGTTGTGTTGTTGAGGTGTAACATTACCTTCCCCATTCAAAGAGACCTTGTCCTCAAGGTCGAAACTGGGAAAAGCTTGTTGAATTGTAGCCACATCCTCCCACGTGTTGTCATCAACAGGTAAGTTAAGCCATTGAATCAATACCTGAGGAATCCGAAATTGGTCGCGAATCACCACTCGATTGTTAATGACTACCAAAGGTTGAACACTGAGATCTTCGACAGGAGCTGGAAGTGGGGAAACAGACGCTGATGGTGCTGGTACAGAAGACTTGTAAGCCTTGAACTGAGACACATGGAAAACATCATGGATTTTTGTAGTGGCAGGCAATTGTAAACGGTAAGCGACAGCTCCAATGCGTTTGGTAATTAAGTACGGACCAAAATAACGCATGCTCAGCTTGTGAGACAAGCGTTTGGCTAGAGAGTGCTGGCGATAGGGTTGTAGTTTGAGCCATACCCAATCACCCTCCTGAAATTGATGGTCGCTCCTATGTTTGTCAGCCATACTTTTCATGCGCTGTTGAGTCCTCTGCAGATGAAGTTTGAGGGCTCTGAGAACGTCATCTCGAGCCATTAATTCAGAGTCCACAGCCTCTAGTGAACAGGTGCCTCAGATATACATTGGGATAGTAGGATGAGGTCTACCATAAACTGCTTGGAATGGTGTGAAGCCTGTACTTGTGTTATAGGATGTGTTATACCAAAATTCAGCCCATGGTAGAAAAAGAACCCATTGGTTAGGGTAACATGTAACAAATGATCGAAGATACTGCTCAACACACCGATTAAGTACTTCAGTTTGACCATCAGATTGGGGGTGATAGGAGCTACTGGTAGCTAAGGTAGTGCCAGCTGATCGGAGTAAAGCTTTCCAAAAGGCACTTAGGAATATGGGATCTCGGTCAGATTCAATGGATTTTGGAAACCCATGCAGTTTACAGACCATGGCAACAAAGAGTTCTGCTACTCGGGAAGTAGTAAAATTTGCAGGTAATGCCCCTAAGTGGATGTACTTGCTCAATCTATCCACAACCACTAGAATGGCAGTATAGCCCTTAGACAAAGGTAACCCTACTATGAAATCCATGGAAATGTCTTCCCAAGGTTGATCTGGTATAGGCAAAGGCTGGAGGAGACCTTGGGGACTCTTGCCCAAATACTTCACTTGTTGACAAATTTGGCACTGATCAACAAAGGTCTTTATATCCCTGTGCATCTTCTTCCAATAGAAACTAGCTTGCATCCTCTTAAGAGTTTTAAACACCTCTCCATGGCCCCCACATACGGACGAATGCAATTCAGTGAGTAGTTGCTGCTTAACAGAGGATTCTAGACTTATTACAATTCGACCTTTGTAGAATAATAGTTTGTCTCTGAGCTTATAATCAGGGAATGAGTCTGGGTGGAGTTGAATTTGGGTTATGAGCTGTTGTAGACTTGGTGAATGAGAGGTGTTAAGTTGTAGTTGGGAAATGAATCCAAAAACAGGCATAGTGATAGCACCAAACTGAGCTGATGCTGCTGTCAACTGAGGCAATCGAGAGAGAGCGTCTGCGGCTGTGTTTTCAGGTCCAGGTTTATACTGGATCTCGTAATCAAATCCCAATAATTTGGGTAGGTACTTCTGTTGCTCTGGAGTTTATATTACCTGTTCCATCAAATGTTTCAAACTTTTGTGGTCAGTTTTAATGATAAAATGCCTGCCCAACAAGTACTGTCTCCATTTCTGGACTGATCCAAAAATGGCTACTAATTCTCTGACATAGGTTGAAGCCTTACATAGTCGATCAGGAAGTTTTTTGCTGAAGAAGGCAATAATATGGTTCTGTTGCATTAGTACTGGACCTATGCCAATATCACTGGCATCAGTTTCGACTACAAATTGTTCAAAGAAATTCGGCAATGCTAACACTGGAGTTGAGATCATAGCTTGCTTTAACTTGTTGAAAGCAAGGTCAGCTTGTTCACTCCATGTAAATGCATTATGCTTGAAAAGATTTGTCAAAGGTGCTGCTATCATAGCATAGTTTCTAAAAAACCTCCTGTAGTATCCCGTAAGGCCAATAAAAGCTCTCAAGTGTTTGACATTCAAAGGGGCAGGCCACTGTGTTATAGCTTGAATTTTATTGCTGTCTGGTTCCACTCATTTGGTAGACACCCAACGCCCTAAATATTCCACTGTTTCTTATCCAAAAACACACTTCTGGACCTTGGCAAAAAGTTGGTTATCGACCAAACACTGCAAGGTGAGTCTGAGATGTTCCAAATGAAGTTCCAAGGAAATACTGTAAACCAGAATGTCATCAAAAAATACAATGATAAATTTCCTAAGATAAGGCTTAAAAATCTGGTTCATAGTTGCTTGGAAGGTGGATGGGGCATTAGTCAATCCAAAAGGCATTACTAGAAACTCATCATGACCTTCAAGTGTTCTAAAGGCAGTCTTATGAATATCACCAGGAGACATTCTTATCTGATGGTATCCTGCCCGTAAATCCAATTTTGAAAAAATAGAGGCCCCATACAATTCATCTAGCAACTCATCACAGTAGGGATTGGGAACTTATCTTTAATAGTGACTGCATTTAGGGCTCTATAATCCACACAAAATCTCCATGAACCATCTTTTTTTTTGACAAGCAATACTGGTGAAGAGAAAGAACTGATGCTGTTCTGAATCACTCCGGTTTCCAACATTTCATTGATATCTTTCTATCTCTTCCTTCTGGTAATAAGGGTACCTATATGCTCTGACTTGTATTGGTTTAGAGTTGGGTAGTAAATGGATGTGGTGATCAACTGTTATTACTGGTGGCAGCCCTTCAGGTGTAGCAAAAACTGATGAAAATTGATCTAGTAGCAGTTGGATTCTGGTATTACTGACAGGTGTGGTCTGGGGAGGGGTTACAACTTGTAATTGGTAGTAGGAAGCTATGTCATCCATATGTTCCATCCTTTTCAACTGATTCAAAGTTGAGGCTTTCATATGTGGACCAACTTTTCCAGCCAAAGTAATAGTCTTCCCTTGCCACTGGAATTGCATTTCCAGTTTCTTATAATCCATAATGATTGGCCCCAATGTTTCCAGCCACTGAATTCCAAGGACCAAATCAGTTCCCTGAATTGGGAGTATGAAGAAATCCACAAGGAACCTTTGTTGCTGGATAATGAGTGGTACTGATGGTGATATACTGCTACACTTTAAGGTTTCCCCATTTCCCACCATGACCTCAAAAACCTCAAAAGCTACTGCAGTCAATCCTAGATAGGTCATAACTCTTTGCTGGATGAAATTGTGGGTACTGCCACTATCAATCAATACATTGACTGATTTTCCATTGATAGTCACCTCTAATTTCAATGTTTTGGGGTAGGGCTGGCCAGATAATGCATGATAACTAATCTCAGGTCTGTTATTTTGATTAATAACCCCTTCCTCCCCTGTGGCTTCAGCTGACTGTTCCTCGTCATCTTCATGGTTCGTTTCTTCTGTTACCATCATCAATAACATCTTGGCCCTACACTTATGGCCAGGATGAATTTCTCTTCACAATTATAGCATAAACCATTATCCCTCCTTAACTGCATTTCAGCAGGTGTTAGCCTTTTAACTGTCCAACCAGTTGGGTTAGGAACCCCAGCATTCATATCCACTGATTTAAGTGTTGCAGGATTGTTAGGAGTGCTAATGATTGTGGGGTTTGTGAATTGATTTCTGTTACTTCTATATGTGAAATTAACATCCCTAAGTTTTTCTTCTTGCAGAACTGTTAAGTCCACAGCCTCAATAAATGAAGCAGCCTAAGTGCCATTACTTCTTTTCTTATAACAGGTTTCAACCCATACACAAAACAATTCAATAAAGAATTTTCAGTTAAGCCAGTTACCTTGTTTGAAAGAGCCTCGAAGTCCTTAATGAATGACCTTACTGTCGTTGTTTGTGTGAGTTTGAACAAAGCCCCTTCATGGTTCTCAAAACTAGAGTCCATGAACTTTATTGCTACTGCTGCCGTGAATGACCCCCAAGACCTCAATTGGCCATTCTTCCTCATCCAAGAATACCATGATAATGCCTCTCATTCCCAATGAAAGGCAGCAATTGAGATTTTATGTTCATCTGGGGTGGGATAGGTATCAAAAAATGCTCAATATTCAGCTTCCAACCATCCACATCTCGCCCATCAAACTTAGGAACGTCCAATCTGAAATTCTTATATGGAGTTGAAAACCCTCCCTGCTCCCTCGGAATTGATTTTGAGGGTGATTGAGAACCTAGAGGAGGCTCAGCCATGTCAAGTCTTGATGAAAGTTTGCGAAGCAACTCTTCAATCGTTGAAGATCGTTGAGCGTGGTCATCGAGTTTCTGTTGAAGCCCTGCAAGCTGTGATTGAAGATCTGCATTTGCATTTGTTTTACCCATGGATTACTCTAAACGAAAGCACCAATTGTTAGCTTTGATTCGAGATAAAGCCACAAATTCTCCAAAATTTTGCAAGTAAACTTTGAGAAATTGAATGATGATTTTATTATTATACTCGGCTTGAATTTATAGCAGAGCTCAGTTAACAAGATTAGTTACAAGGGTAATATTGACATTTCAATTAATCTAACAACCTGTCAACTAATTGCTAACAACCTTGTAACTTCCCTAACAGACTTTGGCGCCAAATCTACTGAACAAATCCCTACGATGTGGCCTTATAATGTCTTTGATTGTGGCTTGCTTGATATGGCTCTCTTGATCTGGTGGTTTTGGACTGGTGTGTGCTGCTGTGAACTGAACCTGCTGCTGGTGTGCCTACTGGTGTGCCTGCTGGTTGTGTTGTTGAGGTGTAACACATACTCACCGACTACAACCCACACTCACCGACTAAGCTCACAAAAATAACAACCCTCATGTGAAGACAATCCAAAAAGACATGACTCTTCCTTACTCGGCAGCCAACCCTCAACAACCAAATGAAACAAAAACAAAACAATAGAACCCATGCAGCAAACCCCCACTTGAAATAAACAAAATAATCAGCCCTCACATAAACCGACAAGCAACAAAGCATCTCCGCAACCAAATAAACAAAGAGCCATCAACGGGCAGACACGACACCACCCACAAACAAGAAACATCAACTCCCACCTCACACAGCACTCAAACAAGCTATAAACATAGGCCCCACTGACAGACAAGATAAGAACAGATAACCGACTCAAACAAAGCAACAAAACTCAACCCATTACCGAAACAAAATAGACAAAAATCATAAGAAACAACCAGTAAGTTACCGAGAGAGTCTGCCAGGAAAACAGTCCCTAAAACACCCCAAAACAGTCTCGAAATACACCCCCTGAACCATCAAGAATAACGGAGCATTAACCCTTCCGGCGACGACGTAACGCACTTCCCAGGAGCATCTTAAAAGGTAAGACCTGAGGGCACCCTTTGTAATATTTTATTTTGTCATCCTGGAAACGGCATGCTTGGTTGGACGTGGAATACGTCCGACTGGGCATGCGAAGTCCTACATTGAAAACGGCCAAATACTTTGGCCACATATTTCATTATTTGGCATTTATTTCGCGTTATTTGTCTTTTTACTATTTCGCATTTAATTTGGATTTATGGTTGTTTTATTGTTCCGCATTTATTTTGTGTTATTTATCTTTCTTCATTGTTTCACATGTTTGTCTCTTCGGTTATTTATGGTTATATTCATTATCATGTTTCATGTATGTCATTTGAATCATCTTGCATGTGTTGCATAAGACTTGGTTATACTATTGCATTAATCACTTTATACACAGTTGGCATAGGTAAGGGACCGTTCCGAACCCAACGGTTTGAGGTCTTCCCTTGCGACGGGTGAGTGCGGCCTTAAATCATTTCCCAGTTCACACTGGGTGGCGACTCCATTTTACTTCTCCGGTTTAGTCCCCCGCGGGCTACTTCGTACTCCCGACCGGGCCACGAGCCCGGGACAGCGTCGCTGATTTCTGTGTCCTACAGTCTGGCGACTCCACTGGGGATAGAGAATCGGCCCCGAAATAATGTCTTGTAATGTTTGTGATTTTTGCTTTAGTTAACCCTGTCTACAAGTAGGCTGGGACCAAGGGGTTTAACCAAAGGCATTATTAGAGTTAGATAATGATTTGGTGTCTTCCTTCACTCACTACCTTTTATAGCCAAAAGGAAAAGCTGTGAAGACATCTAGATAATCATTTACTCAAAGCTTACCTTGATGGACTAATTTGGAGGACCTATTATTTATTCCTGTCACCAAGGCGATAAGAGCCTAAGAGGTAAGGGTTTAATAGAGTTCGCTCCACCCTCCCTCTGGGGAATCTTCAATAGAGAAATCCATTTGAAAATCCTTCATGTATCGAGAAGTCATTTTCACTCGAAGTGGCGGATCGTTATATGATACCATCACTCATTGGCACGTACCTTAGGGTATAAAAAAGGTGCTCTCACTTGGTCGCTCGAACCCTTGAGTGGGGAGACCTAGTTGTGGGCAATCCTTCACCGGCGGGAGCCTTTGTCTATACCCCTATAAACCCGCATGTGAACCATAGTTGTATGACCTATAGAAGCCACCCTTTTTGCTTGTTTTTGGGACCATCATCATTTGGATTCAGTAGGACTTCTTTTCATGAGATGTGAACTTGTTGGGCCATTTAAACTGGGACGAGTTTGTGTCTTATGACGATTGGGCCAAAAGTTTCTAAAATGCCGATGGGCCACTTTGTGTTTGGGCCCCCTATCATTTAAAGTTGTTCAACCACATTATCGCAAAAGTGTAAACATGTTGGGCATTTTTCAACAGGGACAAGTTTGCACCTCGCAATAATATGATTGAATACTTTAAAATGATAATGGGCCAACTTGTATGAAAACCTTGATGAGCTTAGAAAGTCCAAACGTGATCCAAATATGCTAGAAGCATGAGTTCGATATCCGCACTGGCTTTCATCTAGAATGGATACGCCTTGTTATGACATTTGTATACTTTTGGATGCTTCCAAGTTCATCACCATGACCACGGTCGTCGAAAGCCCAATTCTTCATTTCTAGACAATGGCATGATCCCATAATCGGCTTATTTCATGTTGTAAATGGGCAGTCTTTGTCTTTTATCGATGGAAAGGGACAGAAGTAGCCAAGGTTCACCCCGTAGTATAGGAGAGAATGATTTTATGTACCCCACATTGGTACATAAAATAAGCCATACCTAGGACACAAATGGACTTACCATGAGTGTGGGAAATATAAGGTTGGAAGGTTATATGTTTTTTTGATAACCACGTGCATCTCATGCATCTCATGCATACACGCATCATGTTAATCCCTATGTCCTAAAAGCCATCATAGATATTCGTTGGTTTAGGGGTAAAGGAAGACTTGTCAAGAAGAGTTTAGTAAACATGGATACCGGGAAAAAGGAAACCGATGAACAAAAATTTTACGACAATGATAGAAGGACCATTGTGGAAAAAAAAAAGGAAAAAAAAATAAAAATCATTTGTTTTTAGTCCTTAATAGTTAGGCATAAGTCTGATGATGAAATTGTTTGCTTTAGGGTTAAACCTTAGAAACAATAAGTGCGAGATGTCATCTCATCCGATATTTTGAGTGGTTGATCTCAACTAGACTCGCGAGCACTTAATTATATGATCTTAGCAGTGAAAGCCTGAGTAGTCGGCAAGGTGACTAGTTGAAGAGATTGCGGATCGATGAATGACCGTTCGCTTAGATGTCCATCCTGACTTACTTGTGTTACGATATGTGGTATGGTTAGATACGAAAGAAAAGTCTCTAAAGCAAAAAATATAAACCACCTATAACCGATAAGCGTGAAGCTACCCATGGGCGAGTATTAGGACCATAATGATGAGAAATGCTACCTTAAAAGGTAGGTGTGTTGAAAAAAAAAAGGGCGACGAAAAAGAGACGAAAGAAAAGAAAAATAAAATCATATCACATTAAGTACGGAGAAGTAATTACAGAGCATGATCAAGACATCTAGGTTGGTTTGACCGTTCGATCCCATTCTTTCAAACAAAATCATTTAGTTGGCTTACCCAGGGATCAAGTTGTAAAAGAACCTTAGCACACATACACCTTGAGTCTGGTTCAGATCATTTATTCAAAAAGTCGGATTTGAGTTACATTAAGTACTTTGAAGGTTCTCTGGTTTCGACACTAGGCATCATTTGAGGGCAATAATATGTATAACTATTGGGACTATTTCGTAAAAAGCAATATAGTATGTTGATATGGAACGTCACATCACATGATTTACTTTGACCTAGTGCAAGTAGAAAAGAGTAGAAAGCTAAACCAAGTCTGGGGGGACCAGTCTACCACCTCGCGAATAAGGGACATAATGGAATCTTGAGTCATGGGATCAAAGAAAATTGAGCAATCACCAGAAGAGAACTGGCAAAAGGAAACTCTAAGCATGCCAAGGGGCCCACCAAAGACATTAGTAGGTGAAGGGCGCTAGAGAGCACAATAAAGGCCTAACCCATCAGAATAGGGAATACATCCATGCATACATGGATACATGTCACATGCACGTAATCTTTGTCTTATTTTTTTGCAGGTTTTGAAGAAAAGCCGCAAAAATAACTCAAACCGGGAACAAGACCCACAACTCAATTCGGGAACAAGACCCATAACTCAATTCGGGAACAAGACCCACAAATTAAATTGGGAACAAGACCCACAAATCAAATTGGGAACAAGACCCACAATTCAATTCGGGAACAAGACCCACAACTCAAATCGGGAACAAGACCTTCAACTCAAATCGGGAACAAGACCCTCAGCTCAATTTGGGAACAAGACCCACAATTCAAATCGGGAACAAGACCCACAACTCTATTCGGGAACAAGACCTTCATCTCAGTTCAGGGAACAATACCCTCATCTCAATTCGGAAACAAGACCTACAATTCAATTCGGGAACAAGACCACAATTCAAATCGGGAACAAGACCCACAACTCTATTCGGGAACAAGACCCTCATCTCAATTCAGGGAACAAGACCCCATCTCAATCGGGAACAAGACCCACAATTCAATTCGGGGACAAGACCCACAACTCAAATCGGGTACAAGACCCACTCGGTGGTTTGGGAACAAGTCCCAGGGGTCACAGCGCCTCGCCATCAATCTCAACAAGTAACGGTTCAGAAATGAACCATCTCTCATCAGTAACGGTTCGGAAATGGACCACCATCTCAGCAAGTAACGGTTCGGAAATGGACCACCATCTCAACAAGTAACGATTCGGAAATGGACCACCATCTCAGCAAGTAACGGTTCGGGAATGAACCATCTTTCATCAAGTAACGGCTCAGGAATGAACCAGGGGTCAAGCACCTCGTCACTATCAACTCAGTTTAAAGCATCTCAGAACAACCGGTAAGTTCGGCAACAGCTGGCGAGCCAGGTAAGTAAAAAATGCATACATGACTTTTATAGGATTGTCACTGCCACACACCGCACAAGTCCCATCAAAGTGGGGGCGACTGTAGATACTTGCATTTTTACATAAAAGCCCAATGATGAGCCTCGTATGGAGGCACTACCCGATAAGTTACGGAAGTCGCAGGAAAGGGAATACATATGAGATAAAAGGTTTACATGGGTCTTATTTTCTCAGTGGAAGGGTTAGTTGGAGCATAGAGAATACATATGAGATAGAAGGGTTAGTTGGAGCTTACAAATTTTTTTCTAGTATCTTACATCATAATGACATTATCATTATTAAGGTAATAATGAGATGTTTATAAGATAGAAGGTTTACATGGGTCTTATTTTCTCTGTGGAAGTAGTGCGAGTGGTCTTTATTATATTCGATGTAAAGTCTTATATATAATATAAAACTAAGAGACATGAGATATGCTCTCATTAATCGTACATTAAATATGATCTAATAAATGACATAGTGAGACTATTTGTATGACAGTTAGTATAACTGTTTGACAGTTAATGTGTCTATACTATATAATATTCATCTTTCATAAATGATGTTTCCTTTTTCGAAAGAGAAATTGATTAGAATGTCTAGTCAATCTTATGCATTATAGGATGATGGCATAATGAATATTATATTAAATACGATTAAGGATATCAATTTAATCATATTATTACGAGTTATTTTGATACCCTGTAGACCATAAGATGGGTCTTAAAACATGTTCTTTATTATCTTTGAGATATTGAGAACGAGTTTCTTAATAATGGAGAATAAAGTCTGCAACCATTAGGGTCAGATTAGATTTGAGTCTAATTATAACGTTAGACGGTCTATGTCATAAGAGTCGGAAAATATACAATGGGAGTGTCACAGATGATTCTACTGTGAAAGTAGAATTAGTTGCAACTTATGAAGTATTGACTTATGAAGCTGCATAGTGACCTTGTAGATTAGAAGTTTGATATTAGTATTCTGTTTGCGGTTGTCTACATAATATTTTGGATTTGATCCATAAATACTTAGATAACTTAGTAACTGAAGCACAATGTTGATGTGGCATCTGAGTCATATTGATGTAGAACTTAGTTTCTACAAAAATATGAATGATGTTGGCTAAGGGAAACAATTGGGTTTGTTAAACAAACTCAATGTGTTATAGCGGACCTACTCTTTGTTGGCCTACCTCTTGAGTGTTAGGTGAGTTCTTAAGGGCCATGCGTATGTGATACATATTTAGATGTGCATATGATACCATGGATTGGCACTAGAGTAAGTGGGAGAAATTGTAGGGGTTGGTGCTCGGAGCGCCAATCCGGATCGTATTTTTGTACGATTCATGAATACGAGCAATACCTTTTTCCATAATATTACTTATTTATGGTTGCACCTCTTGTCTTTTATTATATATATTCGATTTAATTCCTTAAATTGAAACTAAATCATGTTTAGTGATATATATATATATATATATATATATATATATATATATATATATATATATATATATATATATTAGACAAAGACCCGATAATACATAATGTAGTGCACAATTATAACGTAGCTTGTAATTGACATTGGGAAGTGTCACTACTAGAAATATATTATCAAATTAAGTTCCCGGTCATGATTTACTGACACGGGTCTGTTAGTAAAATCTGCTGAGACCAGTACATGTCGTATATCGTGACTTGGTCCGATGGTTTATCCCAATGAACCATGAGTCTAAGGAGACTCGTATAGATGTGTAGGTGTTTATTTGATAAACACTGAACGACTCACCGAAGATTCCTAATAGATGGTACACTAACGTCAATATGAATCTTCTTAGGTTGAGTAGCATATTGATTCTTTGACTTGAGATACCACTGTGGATATATGAGTTATCCTCCACACTTAGATGGCAGTTGACCGGCGTGATCACACACGTATAACGCAAGCGCACGTATCGTTCAAGTAGTATAAAATGTATCGATCCCACGAGGACTTAATACCTAAGCTATTAATTTATGAGCCAAAATTTACAAGTATCTAATAGATTTGTTGTTTTTTTTTGGATGGTGACTTTAAACTAAAACAAGTAAATAAAATAGCGCGAAAGTGAATTAAGGTAAAATCAATATTATTAAACTATCTAGGGTGGGGAATTCTCAATACATTTTAAAATGAAGTGGTTATCTCACGTTGTGCAATATATTGCTTTATTAACCTGGAACATGATTTATGCAAAGCCTCTTCGATGGTCAGATGCAAATACCCAAAATAACCCAATTAAACATATTCTTATGTCACCAAGTTACCTGAATTCATTAAGATTAATTCCATTAGGCTAACCCCGCCCGGCAGGAATATTGCTATCTTTGTAAGGAAATCTATTAAGAGTTATCTTCCTTAAGGGAGATCGTGGGCTATTGAGTCTAAGCTGAAACCTAAACTCTTTTCCAAGTTTATTTTAAGTTTACCAAATCAATCTTATTAAGATGGGCTAGTTAACAAGAAGCATTAAGTTACGACTCAATAAATAAACCTTTATAATTTACCCAACCGTAAAATAACCCCTTATAAACCGGTAGATTGAAAATTCATCCACTGTTGGTTACTATAATTAGTCCCAAGGAAAGATTAAGCATATGAAATGCAACAAAATGAATATATATAATAAACTTGAAGCATGGCGGAATCATACTTACAAAGCTTTTGTGATGAAAAGATGAACAAAGGTTGAAGCTCCAAGATCCTTGAAGTTTCGGCCAAGAGGAGAAAAGAGTTGAAAGCTCCAAGCTTTGTGTATTCCAAGCTCCAAGGTGGTTTCCCTATCACCTCCTTTGATTCCTTGCTTGTGCTAGCAAAAATGGAGAATGAGAAAACAATTTTCTGCCTAGTATGTGCAGCTCACGGCGTGAGCAAGAGAGAAAGAAGAGGAGAGTGTTTCACTTTTAATTTTGTTCCCTTTGCATGCCAAAAACGTGAGAGACAAAGGAAATGAAAAGTGATATGATATCTAATACCAAAAGAATTTTTTAATGCAAAAAATCCTTCAAAACCGTGCATGGCTTTCCCTCCAAAATGAAATCCATCATTTGCCATCATTACCACACTTTGAGATTAGAGACAATGTATCATCCCTCAAAGGTGACTAGATACATCCACCATCTATTCGTATTAAGTAATGAGATATCGCGATGTGATTTGCGGATATCACTCGATTCAAAATACGAATGTGTCCGCAAACACTTTCGGGCTCGGTTTCGTTAATTCCGATTAACGAATTTCCGTCGCGACGTGAATTAAATAATTACGCCTTGCGAAATTACTATTCAGTTCGCTAATGAATTAATTCTAAATTAATTCGTTTGCCCGAATTAAAATCCGATTTTAATTCCGCGTCGAAATCTAATTTCGTTTAATAATATATCGAATATATTATTTTATCGATTAATTCCAAATTAATCGATCTCTCTCTCTCTCCTAATAAGGCATTTTATCCAAGATAAAGTTTCTCCGTTATTAATCCAAGATTAATAAAGTTCGAATCAAACATCATAGGTGAATCTTCAGGAAGCGACCCAAGAGATCTCCGGATATGTTGGCAGTAAATACGGTCGTTGGATAATCCAAACACGTACGTACCTTGTACTACGTTTTTACCGATTTACAAGACAAGGTTGGCTTCTAGCAAAGCGCCATGCCTACCCAATTCTCCAGAAATATTCTTACTGGAATATTAGATCTATATCAAGCGTAGTATACCGTAGTATTGCGTACATCGATCCAGTATCGGACGATCACATGTTAGGCCTGGGGCTGGAAATGTGTCTGCCCCGTACGAAACATATATCGGACATCAAGCAACTAGTCTCTTTAAATCGGGCAATACTGACCTAGTCATATTGTCCCGACGGTTGCAACCTTTTATAGAGCACTAGTTCTGTATCCTGCGTGATCATCAACTCCATATGTCTGAAGTGACACTTCCATCTTGACATCACACCCAGTGCACTACGATTCCTGATAAACCCAGAAGAGGTGAACACAGAACCAGTTAAGGTCCCCCAACCACCAAAACCAAAGTTTACCTATTGTCGCAAGTACTAGCGATGCAAGTCTCAGGTTAAGACCATATACACCTACCCTGATGCGGCCTCCCATAGACACGCAGACATACTACCAATGGGATTCCGCGGGGTCTATCCAGAGCGAAGCTGTTTTCCGTACCATCGGTAAAACACAACCTCCTATCGCACTTGCATAAGTATCCTATACTTAAATATATGAGAACTATGCCGTTGTGCCCTCACAACATGCACAAGTGCAATACTAGTCTATTCCGCATTATCGATGTCCGATCTCGATAATACTCCGACTAGGGATATTTAATGATTTAAACCTTTATGTATTGATACTGTCTCATATCATCTCAATACGGAATTAATCATATGGACTTTCGCCATTTATATATCAAAGTAAATAAATTACAAAACGGCAAAAGGCAATTTCATTATCACATAGTTAATTTTGTACAATAATACAATATCATTTACAAAACAGTGACGCTATGGGTCATAATGTCTAACAATCTCCCACTTGGCCTATAGCCAGTCACTCAAGCATCTAATACCTGAACTATGTATATGTCGTTCAAACACTTGCGGATAAACAGCTTTCGTCAGCGGATCTGCAATGTTGTTATCTGATGCGACCTTCTCGACTTTTACATCGCCACGATGTATAATCTCCCGAATCAGATGGTAACGCCGAAGAACATGCTTGGATCGTTGATGAGACCTTGGTTCCTTAGCTTGTGCTATAGCCCCGTTATTGTCACAATACAATGGAACGGGCTCAGCTGCTAACGGAACTACTCCTAATCCGATTAGGAACTTTCGGATCCAAACTGCCTCCTTTGCTGCTTCCGACGCAGCAATATACTCCGCTTCTGTCGTTGAATCGGCAACAGTATCTTGCTTGGAAGATTTCCAGCTCACTGCTCCGTTATTCAAACAAAAAATGTACCCGGATTGCGACTTGAAGTCGTCCTTGTCGGTTTGGAAACTTGCATCGGCATACCCAGATACCACAAGTTCTCCTTCTCCGTAAATTAAGAAAGCATCCTTAGTTCGTCTAAGATACTTAAGGATATTCTTAACTGCCATCCAGTGACCTTCACCTGGATCGGCCTGATAGCGACTGCACATGCTCAAAGCATATGACACATCAGGTCGTGTACATATCATGGCATACATGATCGATCCGACTGCCGAGGCGAACGGTATCCGACTCATGTTATCTCTCTCTTCTTGAGTCTTAGGACACATGTCCTTAGACAGAGAGGTACCACGTAACATTGGCATCAATCCCTTCTTGGATTGATCCATGCTGAATCGCTTCAACACTTTGTCAATATATGTACTCTGGGAGAGTCCAAGCAGCTTTCTAGATCTATCCCGGTAGATCTTTATTCCCAGAATAAAGGCTGCTTCTCCCAGATCTTTCATGGAGAATTTTAATGAAAGCCAAGCTTTCACCGACGTTAGCATGGGAATGTCATTGCCTATAAGCAATACATCGTCGACATAAAGGACAATAAAAGTCAGTGCTCTCCCACTAACCTTCTTGTATACACAAGGGTCATCTTCGTTTTGCACGAAATTATATTCTTTTATGATTTCATCAAAACGCTGATTCCATGACCGTGATGCTTGCTTCAATCCATAAATGGATCGATTTAACTTACAAACCTTGTTTGCAAGTCTAGGTACGATAAAACCGTCAGGCTGTTGCATATAAACATCCTCCAAAAGGTTTCCGTTAAGGAAAGCGGTTTTAACGTCCATCTGCCATATCTCGTAATCGAAATATGCAGCTATTGCAAGCATTATCCGAATGGATTTAATCATGGCAACGGGTGAGAAGGTTTCGTCATAATCAACACCATATTGTTGACGATACCCCTTTGCTACAAGCCTAGCTTTGTATGTTTGCACGTTGCCATCCATGTCGGTCTTCTTCTTGAAGATCCATCTGCATCCAATAGGTTTTACACCTTCTGGTGCATCAACCAGTGTCCAAACTTGGTTGGCATACATGGAATCCATCTCAGACTTCATGGCTTCTTGCCATAAAGCGGAATCAATATCTTGTATTGCTTCCTCATACGTAGACGGTTCATTATCCTCAATAAGATTAATATCTACATGAGGCGAGATCAGGTACCCATACCTCTCAGGTACTGTCCTGACTCTCTCCGACCTACGCGGTCCTTGTGTATATGAAGGTTGTGGTACAGACTCATCCCGGATGGTCTGTTCATGTTCCGTCGTTGATTCATTGCCAGGAACAGTATCACCACGATTTTCATCGAGCTCCACTTTCCTCCCACTTACCACTGCATCTAAGAATTCCTTTTCAAGGAAAAATGCATGTAGAGCAACAAATACTTTGTTCTCTTGCGGGTGATAGAAGTAATATCCTTTGGTTTCCCTAGGATATCCTACGAAAAGGCATTTATCTGATTTGGGTTCTAATTTGGTACCTTCCAAACGTTTAACATATGCCCAGCAACCCCAAATCTTCAGGAAAGAGAAACCCGGTTTCCTTCCTGTCCATATCTCGTATGGAGTCTGTTCAACAGACTTTGACGGAACCTTATTCAAAATAAGTATTGCACTGCTTAATGCGTATCCCCAGAAGGATATTGGTAGCTCAGTGCGACTCATCATTGACCTTACCATGTCTAACAAGGTACGGTTTCTCCGTTCAGACACACCGTTTAATTGCGGTGTTCCAGGAGGAGTCCACTGTGAAAGAATACCATGTTCTTTCAAGTAATCTTGAAACTCATAACTTAAGTATTCGCCACCACGGTCCGACCGTAATGTCTTAATACTCTTGCCTGTTTGTTTTTCAACTTCGTGTCGAAACTCTTTGAATTTCTCAAAGGTTTCCGACTTGTGCATCATTAGATACACATAACCGTAACGTGATGCATCATCCGTAAAGGTTACGAAGTATCGATATCCACCTCTAGCCTGGCTAGACATGGGCCCACATACGTCACTATGAACGAGGGCTAACAGTTCTGTGGCACGTTCACCTTTACCGCTAAAAGGTGATTTAGGCATTTTGCCTAAAAGACAAGATTCGCAGACATCATATGAATTAGGATCAAATCCGTCCAAGTACCCACTCTTCGAAAGTGTGGATATGCGAGTCTTGTTAATGTGTCCTAGACGACAATGCCACATGTAAGCTTCATCTTTTAGATTACTCCTTTTGAGCCTTTTGTTTGTCATTTTGTGTTTAGGAGATTCATTTACATTCAAAATATAAAGACCATTATTTGCAACAACAGTGCAAATTTCTGCATCATTTTTATATAAATAACACCCAGTGTTTCTAAATACAAAAGTGTACCCATGCTGGGTTAACAAAGATACAGATATAATATTCCTAGTTAAACTAGGTATATAATAACAGTTCAAAAGTTTAAGTACATGCCCTGAGGGCAGTTCCAAAACAAAAGTCCCTACAGCCAAAACAGCAACTGGTGTTCCGTTTCCGACTCGTAGGTCAACCTCCCCTGAAGCCAGCATCCTGCTATTCTGCAGATCCTGCAAATCAGTACAAATATGAGCAGCACAACCAGAATCAAAAATCCAATTTTTAAGACTAGAAGTAGTCATATTTATTTCAATAACAAACATACCAGAGGCTGGTGCCTTGCCTGCCTTGATATCCTCCTTGTGTCCCTTGCCCATTCGGCAGTCACGTTTCCAGTGACCCTTCTTGCCGCAGTTGAGGCACATCTTGAGATTTGTTCCTTGGCTTCCCAGAAGCTTTTGTCGACTTGCCTTTACCCTTGTTCTTATGTTTCCTCTTCCTCACCCCTCCAGTTGCCTTAAGCCCAGCCTTTGGCCCTGAGAGGTCGATGCATAGTGCGCCTCGCGCTTGCCCCCTTTTAGGAGTTCTTTTTCAGACTCCTTCAAGACGGATAACAGCTCTCCAAGAGAGTCATCCGTGTCCATCAACTTATAGTTGATTATGATTTGTTTCCAAGTATCGGGAAGCGATTGTAAGATCAAATCCACAGTCAGCTCAGCCTCCAAGACTATTCCCATATTGGCCAACTCATCAATATCGGCGATCATTTGAGTCCCGTGGGCCTCAACTGATGCGCCATCAGTCATTCGGGCGCGGAAGAGTTTCTTCACCAACTCATACCTCTCCATCCGCTTATTGGTGCGGTGGAGATCTCGCAGTCTAGCCATCATGTTATAAGGATCCAAGTCCCTATTCTGGCGACGAAAGTGCTGAGTCATCGAAGCTAACATAATACAGCCTGAGCTGTGTCACAATCATCACTGTGAGTTTTCCATAACTCCAGCTCAAGTGGGTCAGTGGGCTTAGGCGGGAGAGGTATCTGTATAGTGTACAGCATCCTCTCAGCCCCAAGGACTATCCTCAGGTTCATTTCCCAGTCAGCAAAGTTTGTGCCCTTAAAGACATTATCACCCATGATGATATCTCGGACATTTCCTTTGCCTGCCATCTTAACTACGATAGTCCAACTATCTAGTTAACGATAAAGTGGGTACAGTCAAACTGTTACAAAAAATAACAATGTATTAGTCCAACTAATTATAATAAATAGACGAAATAATTTTGAAGAACGCGTAAGGCAAAGTATCTGAATGAAATTGCAAATTCACATACTAGCCTCCCACTATTTTCATCAAGTCTCTAACCCTCTGTTGAGAACTCGGGAAATCCTATTTCCTAGTGGGCTAGGATCCCGTTAAATAACACACAACCTTGACTTTGGCCAACAAGCTGTATGCTATTTAACTAGGTAGATCTCACAGATCAATTGGATCCAATCCAATTCCTAGATCCGGTTAGGTGGACATCCAAGTCCTAAACATATTGCGTATGCCAATGTATCTAATACATTTTCTAACCATATCCTCCGAATCATCTAGGCCTTGGCTTTGGCACAACAAACCTAATGATTCCAGTTAAGCGGGACCCATTGACAAGGATAGTTTCGTAATCAATGTCGTTGGACAAGAAGTGATCTTGACTTTGGCCAACAAATCACAACTTGGACAAGACACCGATGTGGAACAAAACTCTCATGATTCAAGTACATCCTAATTGACAAGGTCTTGACTTTGGCCAACAAACCAATGCCAATCGGATCTTGAACAAGAATCATTCAATGGAAGGATAATCGCTTAATATAGATTGAGGGATTTTTGCGTAATTGGCAACCAATTTATTATCTTTGTTAGGTCTCATCAACATACACCCTTAAGCATGCTTCTAAAACATCATAAAGCGCGTAAAGTAAATTAATAGTGATATACGGATGGATATATAACACAACTTGTTCCTAGAACAAATCACTCCCTTTCCTCTCCCCGCTAGCACTATTCTACTACTACCCAATTACATAATACAATAAGAGAAACCTCATTTGCATTGAGGGGAATTAGGTGAGAAGAGAATACAAAGAGATAAAAGAGATAAGGCTGGACACGCAGGTCCAATTTATAAATTCTAAATTTACAATAATTTCTAAAATTACCCTTTCCCTTCTAATATCCATCCGATATACACTATTCATTCATCACATACATATATATTCAAACAAGACATGCTTTTACAACCAATCTAATCCAATTAATTAGTCTTTGTTTAAATGATCATCCAATGTTCAAACAACGGTTTTGATTTTGCGCGAGTCCAACTCGTTTGAGAATAAGTACATAAGGTACGAATTCACGAATTATATCGAACTACTTATTAAATCTAATTTAATTCGTATTCAATACTAATTCAATTATTTAATTCCAAATTAAATGTTTACACTTTTAATGTGCTTTAAAGACTTAGATTCTAAATCTAATCTAATTGGGTCTCAAAGCCCAACTAACATCCAATGTTTGTTTAATTAAAGTCCGATGGGCTTTCAATTGATTTATTAAGGCTTGGGCTTTGGTCAATGTGGGTCAAACCCAATTACCAAGCCCAAATAAGGAATCACCCTTAAATGCCACAAAATCAATTTCAAGCCCATAAGGCCCAATTAAACTTTAAAGCCCATTATACTACATTTGGACTTAATGGAGTGATTTAGGCCCAAATTGGATCCAATCCTTTTGGCCCAAATCTACTTGGCCCAACCAAGCCCATTAATTAAATTTCAATATTCCAAATTTAAAAAATTCCATTAATTAAAGTGTAAAACCAAGATTAATACATTAAACCAAATATTTCAAAATACCAATTTAATTTATTAATCATCTATTGTTCAAAACATATGTCCAACATTAATTTGAACAAAAATCAAGTCCATTTTCATGTCCATTAGTATTCGGCCAAGTGAGATTTTTGTGTCGATTTGTTTTTCAATCCGATTGAATCACTAATCTACGTCCCGTATACGTTTTAAGTCATCCAATGATCTTGTACACAAAAAATTCCAACACATCCAATGTTCATACCCATTCGGCCAAGGTTACATTTTTGGGGAAAAATCATCCAATGCATTTTTCTCAAAATTGATTCCATATAATATCATTCTATATACATGTAAGCATACTCATTCATCAAATTTCACAAGAACATGCTTCAATCAATTTTACCCAAATTTTAACCTAATATATTTCATGCTTAAACATAGCTCAATGATACCATTGTTGGTTACTATAATTAGTCCCAAGGAAAGATTAAGCATATGAAATACAACAAAATGAATATATATAATAAACTTGAAGCATGGCGGAATCATACTTACAAAGCTTTTGTGATGAAAAGATGAACAAAGGTTGAAGCTCCAAGATCCTTGAAGTTTCGGCCAAGAGGAGAAAAGAGTTGAAAGCTCCAAGCTTGTGTATTCCAAGCTCCAAGGTGTTTTCCCTATCACCTCCTTTGATTCCTTGCTTGTGCTAGCAAAAATGGAGAATGAGAAAACAATTTTCTGCCTTGTATGTGCAGCTCACGGCGTGAGCAAGAGAGAAAGAAGAGGAGAGTGTTTCACTTTTAATTTTGTTCCCTTTGCATGCCAAAAACCGTGAGAGACAAAGGAAATGAAAAGTGATATGATATCTAATACCAAAAGAATTTTTTAATGCAAAAAATCCTTCAAAACCGTGCATGGCTTTCCCTCCAAAATGAAATCCATCATTTGCCATCATTACCACACTTTGAGATTAGAGACAATGTATCATCCCTCAAAGGTGACTAGATACATCCACCATCTATTCGTATTAAGTAATGAGATATCGCGATGTGATTTGCGGATATCACTCGATTCAAAATACGAATGTGTCCGCAAACACTTTCGGGCTCGGTTTCGTTAATTCCGAATTAACGAATTTCCGTCGCGACGTGAATTAAATAATTACGCCTTGCGAAATTACTATTCAGTTCGCTAATGAATTAATTCTAAATTAATTCGTTTGCCCGAATTAAAATCCGATTTTAATTCCGCGTCGAAATCTAATTTCGTTTAATAATATATCGAATATATTATTTTATCGATTAATTCCAAATTAATCGATCTCTCTCTCTCTCCTAATAAGGCATTTTATCCAAGATAAAGTTTCTCCGTTATTAATCCAAGATTAATAAAGTTCGAATCAAACATCATAGGTGAATCTTCAGGAAGCGACCCAAGAGATCTCCGGATATGTTGGCAGTAAATACGGTCGTTGGATAATCCAAACACGTACGTACCTTGTACTACGTTTTTACCGATTTACAAGACAAGGTTGGCTTCTAGCAAAGCGCCATGCCTACCCAATTCTCCAGAAATATTCTTACTGGAATATTAGATCTATATCAAGCGTAGTATACCGTAGTATTGCGTACATCGATCCAGTATCGGACGATCACATGTTAGGCCTGGGGCTGGAAATGTGTCTGCCCCGTACGAAACATATATCGGACATCAAGCAACTAGTCTCTTTAAATCGGGCAATACTGACCTAGTCATATTGTCCCGACGGTTGCAACCTTTTATAGAGCACTAGTTCTGTATCCTGCGTGATCATCAACTCCATATGTCTGAAGTGATACTTCCATCTTGACATCACACCAGTATGCACTACGATTCCTGATAAACCCAGAAGAGGTGAACACAGAACCAGTTAAGGTCCCCCAACCACCAAAACCAAAGTTTACCTATTGTCGCAAGTACTAGCGATGCAAGTCTCAGGTTAAGACCATATACACCTACCCTGATGCGGCCTCCCATAGACACGCAGACATACTACCAATGGGATTCCGCGGGGTCTATCCAGAGCGAAGCTGTTTTCCGTACCATCGGTAAAACACAACCTCCTATCGCACTTGCATAAGTATCCTATACTTAAATATATGAGAACTATGCCGTTGTGCCCTCACAACATGCACAAGTGCAATACTAGTCTATTCCGCATTATCGATGTCCGATCTCGATAATACTCCGACTAGGGATATTTAATGATTTAAACCTTTATGTATTGATACTGTCTCATATCATCTCAATACGGAATTAATCATATGGACTTTCGCCATTTATAAATATCAAAGTAATAATTACAAAACGGCAAAAGGCAATTTCATTATCACATAGTTATTTTGTACAATAATACAATATCATTTACAAAACAGTGACGCTATGGGTCATAATGTCTAACAATCACAACCCTAGATAACGAGTTTAGTTTACAACACATATCTAGGACTAGTAAAAGCTTAAATAAGTAAATGACATAAAGTAAAAGTTGGAAATTAAAAAGGTAAATAAAACAAAAAAGAAAATGATGGGGTTAGATGATCCACTTTTATTACTTCTATTTTAGATATCTCCCTTATTATATATATTAACTTTACGTGATAATTACAACCAACCATATATGCGGTATCCTGATTAGTCAAATTTTATAAATTAATTACAACCGACCATAAAGGCGGTATCCAATTTTAGTCAGGTTAAAATCAAATTTAATTAAGTCAACCGACCATAAAGACGGTATACAATTAAGTCAGGTTTTAAAAGTTTTATATATTATAATTAATGGAGATTAATCTAAATATTAGTAATAAAAGCTAAACCTTTAAGCAGAGGAGAGTTACCTCCTCACACTGAATAGTAAAAAATAAAATCTGAAAAGTAAAATAAAGAAAGTACTATTGCATAAAGTAAATAAAATTAAATGCTGAAAGCTGTAAATAAACAAACAAGATACAATCTTCTTAGTATTCTTAAGGAATTCCTTAAAAGAAAGTATGAATTGGAATTCTGAAATCGGCCTCAATTTATATACAAAGTTTGGTCTCACGAGTCGCGACTCGTGGAATATTGTGCATCGCGACGCGCTGTAGATTGATGACATATGACCGGGATTCGCAGAGATGATGACACGTAGCTGTCGGCAGAATTATTGGCTATGAGTCGCGACGCGTAGGTGCTTGGTATCGCGACACGTGCACAATAAATGTCGGCAGCATGAGATGATGACATGTGTCCGGTGCACGTTAGCAAGACTACTGTGATGTTGGCACATTGCAGACACATGTTAGCATGTGCGCATGATAGCAAGTTTCTCTGATTTTGACACGTGTCTGGCGCACGTTAGCGGTGTATTTTAGCAACGGCGCATTTTAGCAAACAGCGTATTTTAGCAGGAAATTTACATTTTTGCCTTTTTTTTATCTGTTTTTCGATATTTTAGCCCCGAATTACTTCCAAGGAGTGTTGTTATTTTATTTATCTACAAAATAACACAAAACACATCAAAATATTCACAAAACTCAATAAACTATACAAAATATTAAGTAAAAGAGATGGTAAATATTGATATATTTACCACTTATCACACCCCCAAACCTAACATTTTGCTAGTCCTCGAGCAAAACAAAAAATAAAATGGAATAAACAAATTAACATAAAATTAAACTAGGTCACTTTCGTAGGGATCACGATTGCATTTAGCGTATGCAACAAGCCTTTAAACCCATAGGTGTCCCTAGTGGACGAGTGTAGTCTCGTGAGGGCTTACATCAACGATACCCACAAACGTCAATCTAATGCACACAAAAGCAAAAAGACAAGAGAAAAGAGAATAAACAAGTTAGTGACTAAACAAATGTAATTTCTTATCCAAGTTAGTAGTTGTTTTCTTTCTTTCTAAATTACCAAATAATTAAATTCTCCTATTATTTTTACCATTCTCCATATACACATTCAACAAGTATTAATCAAATCATTGTGCCCACAATATTCACAAGTTTAGTTGAAAATAGGGTAATATTTTTGTCCTAGGTAAGGTAAGATCAGACTTCACATCTTTTTAGAAATAGAACTTTTTCTGAAATTGTTTTTTTTTGCGTAAAATAAATAGACCAACATCTTCAATCCATGTAGCGAGCTTTGGGCCAGTGACTCCCAAACCAGTTGGCTTTAGGGCACTAGGTGTTAAAACACCCCTACGGACTTAATTACTCAGATTTCAGATATATATTTTTTTATAACATCTTCAATCCATGTAGCGAGCTTTAGGCCAGTGACTCCAAAACAGTTGGTTTTAGGGCACTAGGAGTTAAGACACCCCTACGGACTTATTACTCGGATCTCAGATGTTTATTATTTTTTTTTTTATTCCATCACTTTTTTTAGATGCTTCCTCCAATTAAACTAGAGCACTGAATATTACAAACTTTTCAATTACAATTACAACTTATGGTCATATGTTACCATGTATATTGATAATACCTGTCAACTGAGCATATGAAGATCCATTTTAGTCAGTATTATGGAGAATTCACAAATTAAATAATTCAAAAGAAATAAAAAAGATTAACTTGTTACGAAATAGGTTGAGATGCATCTCAGGAGTGGAAATTCCTTACACAGCTATCTCATACCAATTTCACCAGATTTAGTCAAGTTAAAGAGACAAAAACACAATATATAATATATATATATATATATTCAAAAAAATTTATTTTTTTTTGAAATTTTTGACTAAAAATCAAATAAAAACAATGCAATAAAAATAATACTAGTCTACTATTCCCATCCCTCAAACCTAAGTGATACATTCTCCCTAATATTTTAAAAAGTAGAAGAAGAGTTTAGAAACAGTACCTGTTAGCTGAAATCCTACATCTGAAAAGAAAATTAAAGGTTAAGATCCTGATTTATCCGACGCTTCTTACCACGATCAGTATCAGACGAGTTAATGGTAAATTTGTGGTTCAAAGGCTAAAATTTGGTCAATTAAATCATGGTCAGTGTAGGACACAGAAACTGGAAGACGCTGTTCCGGGTTAATCATTTCCACCAGTCGCTCTGACATTCCTGGTACGAGCAATTCTTCTCTGTTTGATGGTCCTATCAGATTCGCCTCCACCAAAGGTTTTGGGATGATTCCCAGAACTGGACTGCCTCCGTCATGTACAGCCTTTGAAATAATTCCCATCAGTCCAAGATTGCCTCCACCGTATATTAAGTGCATATTCCGTTCAGTAATGACTCGACCCAATTCTTGTGCTGCCTCTATGTATTGCGGTTTAGTACCCACACTGGTACCGCAAAACACACAAATGGTTTCAACTCGTCTTTTTGAAGTGGCTTCCATTTTCTCTCTTTTACTCGGATGTATATTTGAATGTGTTGAGGAGAGAAATATTGAGCTGAATTTATAGTACTTAAAAAAGGATGAGTAATAATTGTACTAATACCTTTCACCGAATGGTTGTTAGCTAAACCACAAAAGAGATCACGAGAAGTCAAAAGGTCACTGGATCCTGTCTATGAAAACAACAAAAGAAATCGTGAACGGTCAAAAAGTCGTGGATTCTATCCACGAAGATAAAAGAAAATACCAAAAGAAGTCCTAAAAGGTCAAAAGTTATGGATCCTGTCCACGAAAATAACAGAAAATAACAAAAGAAGGCAAATCAAGCAATAATTAAAGCAAAGGAATTGTGTACTCAATACGCCTCTTGCTTGGCATAAGTTCATTAGGATGCGTCTCATGAATTCTTCTTTTACTCTGCCACCACTAATGAATTAGCTCTCATCTTTGTGATTGCCAAGCACCATTCCCTCTGTCTTAAAATGCCATGTCTTTGCTTTTACCTACCAAAAAACACATAATTAAAAATTCTACGACATTTATACACAAAACATGAAAATAGAAATCGCAATAAAGTGCATGGGTTGCCTCCCTGTTAGCACTAAATTCATCGTCTTCAGCCAGACATGACCGAAATCCATCTGTCAATGTGTCTTCAATGTCATCCTCAGTGCTTGTGCCACCTTTTGATCTTTGCTGCTTTCTCTTTCTTCCTTCGTTGAAACCTGCGAATACAAAACAACAGAATAAAGACGTGTGCATGTAATGTATACGTATGCAAGTGTAGAGGTCCTCCCTGTTCATGATGGGTTAGACCCTCATTGTGCTCCTTGGCGCCATGTGTTTCCTCCTGCTAGTTCTTCTTTGCTTGAAATCTGTAAAAACAAAAAAAAAACAAGGGATGCAAGTTACGTGCATGCATGTATGCATGAATTTCCTAGTCCGTTGGGTTAGGCCTTCCGCCAATTCCCTTGGTGACTTGCTTAGTCTTCTTTCCTTAGGAAAATGCTGCTTCAATCTGTTTACATCGATCGACTCGGTGAACTCATTCTCTTTTTAAATCTGACAGTCTCACTGCCCTGTTTCCCAATTTCTGAATGACTATCCTGTCTTTTCTGCTTGCTTCTTCCGAGGATTCCCCGATGGTCTTTCCATTCTGATTGTACAACTTTCTGTTATCGGCTATATCGGTTACGGTCATACTGGCCACAACATTAGTCAGAACTTGCAACATCTCAATAATTTCAGATACTTTAATCTCCAATTGATCCAGGCAGGATCTCTCGTTTGCTAACTTGCCCATGTTGACTGACGGTCTCTTGACGAGTCTCTCTGCTTTCCTAACCCAACGGGAATCTATGATGGCTTTTAAGACACAAAAGGGTTAATTGATGCGTGTATGCATGAGTACATGTCATGTATGCGATATATGGAATAAATAAGCTTATAAAATATTTGCACTAATTGGCCCATTATCATTTTAAAGCATTCAATCACATCATTGCGCGGTGCAAACTTGTCTCAGTTGAAAAGGCCCAACAAGTTATACTTTTGCGATAACATGGCTAAACGACTTCAAATAATAAGAGGCCTAAACACAAAATGGCCCATCGGCATTTTAGAAGCTTTTGGCCCAATTATCAAAGGACACGAACTCGTTCCAGTTTAAATGGCCCAACCAGTTCATATCTCTTGACAAAAAGTCCAATTGAATCCAAATAACGATGGACCCAAACACAAGCATAAAAGAAATGATTTCTATTGGTCATACAATTAGGGTTCGCATGTAGGTTTAAAAGAATGTAAACAAAGGTTCCCGCTGACAAAGGTTTGCTCACAACTAGGACTCCCCACTCAAGGGTTCAAGCGACCAAGTGAGCGCACCCTTTTTATACCTTACGGTACGTGCCAACGAGTTATGGTGTGTGACTGACTGTCAAATGAATTTCCCGTTATAGATTCCCCAGAGGGAGGGTGGAGCGAGGCTCTCTTAAGTACCCTAGATTCTTAGGCTCTTATCGCTTGGTGTCAGGAATAAACAACGAGTCCTCCAAATTAGTCTATCACAATGAGCTACGGGTGAATGATTATCTAGGTGCCCTCACAGCTTTTCCTTATAGAAAGGTAGTGAGTGAAGGAAGACACCAAACCATCACCTAGCATTAATAATACCTTTGATTAAACTCTTTAAACCCACAGTAGACATGGTTAATTTAAAGCACAAATCACAAACATTACAAGACATTATTTCGGGGCCGATTCTCTATCCCAGTGGAGTCGCCAGACTGTAGGACACAGAAACTGGACGACGCTGTTCCGGGCTCGCGGCCCGGTTGGGAGTACGGAGTAGCCCGCGGGGGACTAAACCGGAGAAATAAAATGGAGTCGCCACCCGGTGTGAACCGGGAAAATGATTTAAGGCCGCACTCACCCCACGCAAGGGAAGACCTCAAACCGCTGGGTTCAGAATGGTCCCTTACTTATGCCACTTGTAATGAGCGGATTTGTGCAATAATTTAACCAAGTCTACACAACATACATAGGGATATAACATAGTAACGACCTAATCATGCTTAAGAAATAAATAACATACTAGCAACCTAATCATGCTCAATGGTACTTAGATCTAACATGCTTTCATCCAAATAACTCCACGCAATGTAACACAACGAGCATATTGAACCATTAAATCAACATGTATAAATCATTATCCAAACACATCATAAACTAATAACATGCATAAGGAACAACCTAAATATGCTTTAACAAATAAATAACAAACTAAATCAAACCATGCTTTAAATAATAAACGAATAACCTAAAGACTATAACATGCTCAAATACAAATTGGATGAAACGAGATACGTGTATCTCAAGTGGTACGTGGCATTGTATCCCGAGTGCAAACCGCAATACCGTCCATTCGGATTCGGCTACGGAATTTACGTCCGGTTTTTCATCCGATATACCGCAAGAGAGAACACATATTCCGTTCACCCGGAAATCACATCATGCACCAATTCACAATACTCATGCGAAATAAAGTAATAAAATAACTAAAAAATAAAGGATAATAAATAAAAGGGTGCCCTCAGGTCTTACCTTTTAAGTCGCTTTCCGGGAGTACGTTCCACGGTGCCGGAAGGGATATCATTTTGCTGCTTTCACTGGTCAGCTGTTTTGAGTTCGTTTCGCTGCGATTCAGGTCACCACACTTGGTTTGCAGTGAATTAAAGGCTGTTTTGGTGATGGTTTGGGAGTGAATATGGAGGGCTAAACTGGGCAGAATGTGTGCTGTTTGTGAGTTGATTCCAGGGTTGAATAGGGGCTGTTTGTGCGTGAATATTGGAGCTGAATGAGGGCTGTTTTGGATGTGTTTGAGAGGCAGTAAGGGGCGTGACTTTCAGGTCAATAATAAGGCAATTAGAGGCGCTGAATTGAGCAGAATATGGGTGGTCTTGGCGTGAGTTGTAGGCTCATTTCCTGGCAGTTTTGACGTGAAGTGTGGCTTATTTTGGGGCTGTGTATTGGCATGGATGGAGCTGCTGTAGTGAGGGCAGTGGGCGTGACTTTGGGAGGCAGAAGAGCTGATTGGCGTGAGGCTTTGGCGTGGGCAAAGGGAGTAGTTTCCCAGGCGGTGTGGGATTAAATGGAGGGAGTTGTGGGCGTGACAGGAGCGTGAAGTGGGCGTGAACTGCTAGCAGTTTGGGCGGGGCTTTGTGCGTGGGAATTGAAGGCAACTAAGGTAGGCAGTTTCCTAACCAATGTGGGACAAAATGAAGGGATGATGAGTTGCAGTTTCTTCGATGGTTTGGGTATTTCCACGGTAGTTTCTGGTTGGTTTTTATGTGTTTCAAGGGGCTGATTTGCTGGGGTGTCTTGTGTGTTTCAGGGGCTGGTCTGGAAGGCTATATTGGCACACTTCCGAGGCTGAAATGGGGGCAGTTTAGGCGCACTTCAGAGGCTAAAATAGGCGTGAGATTCGGGTCTATAATGGGGCAGTTTGGGGTGAATCATGGGGCTGAAATGGAGCTGATTTGGACGTGAATATAAGGGGCTGGATGAGGGCTATGTGCGCTGGTTATAGGGGATGTAGTAGAGCTCATTTGGGTGTGAAAATGGTGCTGTTTTGTGAAGCTAATAGGCGTGAATATAAGGGGCTGTATGAGGGGTCTCTTTTGTGCGTTGAAAAGGCTGGTTCCAGTGGCTATATGGTGCGTGTTTCAGGGTATGTGCGTGAATGGTGATGAAGATCAGGGCTGCGTGTTTGGTGATTGTTGGCTGCCTCCATAAGTGGGCTGTGGAGAGTGGTCTGCTGCTTGCCGAGAGAGGGGTGGTATTATAGGCGTGAAGGGCCGTGAAGAAGATGTGATGAAGGGTAGTTGTGAAGCTGCAGTTCACGTGGAGGGTGGAGGGTGGAGGGTGCATGTGTGCTTGGGTCGTGAGGGATATGTGAGCAGTGTGGGCTGATGTGTGGCTTACGTTTGTGAGTCTGCTTTGTACGTGTCTTTGGTGAGTGGCTCAGGCTGGCTGATGGATGTGGACGTGCTGAGTGAGTGGAGAAGAAGCCGTGAATGGCTTCAGGTTTGTGTTGATGGGCAGTGAGCGTGAGGCTTTGCGTTGATGGGCAGTGAAGGCTTCAGGGCAGTGAACTCTAAGAGTTGTTAAGAGTGTGAGGTTTGCTCGGCAGTACCAAAATGGCTTGAAGGGCTTATGTGCCGTGAGTGAGAAACTCGTTCAAAGGGGCTGCTGTGTTGTTGATGATATGGTGTGTCATGGTCAAATCATCCCGTGCAGTCCAGTGGCGTTAATGGCGATTTGAAGGGATTTGTGGGGCTGCTGGGACGAATGGGTTGATGGTATGGGTTTGGATGGGTGATGCATGGGTTGCTAAGTGCAGTGCATGGGTTCCTTGTGGTTCTGTTGCTTAGTGTGTGTCTTTTGTTTATTATTTAGGAAAAGATGGCATTATGGGCATGGGTCATGGGAATCTTGGTTTGTTTTGTGAAATTATTTGGTGGAAGATGGAAAAATAGGTGGCTTTCACGTGGGTGGCAAAGAAAAAGAGGTGGAATTTTTGGTTTTGTTTATAAAGGTGGGTGGCTAATGTGGGGCATGGAAAATGGGTTTGGACGTGAGAGAGAGATGGGTTAATTTGGGTTGTTTTGTTATTCTGAATTGATTAATGGCATGTGGGGTATTTTTGTGTACCGGGCCGAGGATAAATTTTAAAATTGAGACCGAACGAGCGAACCCGAAGCTTGAACAAGCGAACCAAATCCAATAAAAATGTCAATTCTTGACCCTTCCCTTCCGACGACCGCTTTCCGCAACTTCCGCAACTAAAAAGTAGTGCCTCCATTCGAGGCTCATCATTGGGCTGATATGCAAAAATGCAATGCCTACAGTCGCCCCCACTCTGATGGGATCTGTGCAGTGTGTGACAATGACAGTCTTATCAAGGTTCGTGCAATACATTTTTACTTACCTGGCTCGCCAGCTGCCACCTGACTTACCTGCTGCTTCGAGCTGAGCTGATGATGCAGTGGACCTCGATCCTGGGACGCATCCCAATACCTACAACCGACAACGAGGGCCTCGACCCTGGGACGCATCCCAATACCACTGACAAATTGGGCCTCGGCCTGGGAAGCATCCCCAAAATATGATGCAGTAGGTCCACGACCCTGGGATGCATCCCAATAACTGCAACCGACAACGGGGGCCTCGACCTTGGGACGCATCCCAATACCGCTGACAAAATGGGCCTCGGCCCGGGGACGCATCCCCAAAATGATGCAGTGGGTCCACGACCCTGGGACGCAACCCAATAACTGCAACTGACAACGGGGGCCTCGACCCTGACACGCATCCTAATACCGCTGACAAAATCGGCCTCGGCCGGGGACGCATCCCCAAAATGATGCAGTGGGTCCACGACCCTGGGACGCATCCCAATACCGCTGACGAAATGGGCCTCGGCCCGGGGACGCATCCCCAAAATAGAATATACTTACGATGATGTGGGTCTCAACCCTAGGATGCATCCCCAAACTTCTGAAGATGATGATTTAGGCCTCGACCTTGGGACTCGCCCCCCAAAACTTGATACTGTAGCTAGTGTGGGTCTCAACCTGGGACTCATCCCCGAAACTGATACTAATGCTGATGTGGGTCTCGCCCTCGGGACTCATATCCGCAACCGATACTGATGCTTATGCTGAATGTGGGCCTCAACACTGGGACTCATCCCTACAACAGATACTGATGGTGACGTGGGCCTCGGCCTTGGGACTCATCCCCACAACCGATACTGATATGGGCCTCGCCCCCAGACTGATACTGATGTGGGCCTCGCCCCAAAATGATACTGATGTGGGCCTCGCCCCAAACTGATAGTGATGAATGTGGATCTCGCTCCCAGATTGATGCTGATGTGGGCCTCGCCCCCAGATTGATACTGATATGGGCCTCGCCCAAGCTGATATTGATATGGCCCTTGCCCCCAGACTGATACTGATGTGGATGATTTATTTCAAGATACTATATTGCTCTCCTCGAGACAATCTTAAATAGCTAATTATATTTTCATCCTCAACGAATGCTTCGTGTCGAAACCAGAGAACCTTCAAAGTACTTGATACACTCAATTTTGATTGCCTGAATGGGTGATCTGAACTAGACTCCTAGTGTGTGTGTGTGCTAAGGCTCTTTCGCAGCTTAGTCTTTTAGTAAGCCAACTTGGTGATTTCGTTTCAGAGAATCGAACCAGTGGGTCTAACCAACCTGGATGTCTTAATCACATTCTGTAACCGACAACGGGGGCCTCGACCTTGGGACGGATCCCAATGCCGCTGACAAAATGGGCCACGGCCCGGGGACGCATACCCAAAATGATGCAGTGGGTCCACGACCCTGGGACGCATCCCAATAACTGCAACCGACAACGGGGGCCTCGACCCTAGGACGCATCCCAATACCGCTGACAAAATGGGCCTCGGCCCGGGGACGCATCCCCAAAATGATGCAGTGGGTCCACGACCCTGGGACGCATCCCAATAACTGTAACCGACAACGGGGGCCTCGACCCTGGGACGCATCCCAATACCGCTGACAAAATGGGCCACGGCCCGGGGACGCATCCCCAAAATAGAATATACTTACGATGATGTGGGTCTCAACCCTAGGATGCATCCCCAAACTTCTGAAGATGATGATTTAGGCCTCGACCTTGGGACTTGCCCCCCAAAACTTGATACTGTAGCTGGTGTGGGTCTCAACCCTGGGACTCATCCCCGAAACTGATACTAATGCTGATGTGGGTCTCGCCCTCGGGACTCATGTCCGCAACCGATACTGATGCTTATGCTGAATGTGGGCCTCAACCCTGGGACTCATCCCTACAACAGATACTGATGGTGATGTGGGCCTCGGCCTTGGGACTCATCCCCACAACTGATACTGATATGGGCCTCGCCCCCAGACTGATACTGATGTGGGCCTCGCCCCAAACTGATACTGATGTGGGCCTCGTCCCAAACTGATACTGATGAATGTGGGTCTCGCCCCCAGATTGATGCTGATGTGGGCCTCGCCCCCAGACTGATACTGATATGGGCCTCGCCCAAGCTGATACTGATATGGGCCTTGCCCCCAGACTGATACTGATGTGGATGATTTATTTCAACATACTATATTGCTCTCCTCGAGACAATCTTAATAGCTAAACATATTTTCGTCCTCAACGAATGCTTCGTGTCGAAACCAGAAAACCTTCAAAGTACTTGATACACTCAATTTCGATTGTCTGAATGGGTGATCTGAACTAGACTCTTAGTGTGTGTGTGTGCTAAGGCTCTTTCGCATCTTAGTCTTTTAGTAAGCCAACTTGGTGATTTCGTTTCAGAGAATCGAACCAGTGGGTCTAACCAACCTGGATGTCTTAATCACATTCTGTGATTACTTCAGCATACTCAACATGATATGGTTTTCATCTTTTTTTTTTTGTCTCTTTCTTTTCATTTGAATTTTTTTTTCTTTTTTTCTTTTCTTTTTCTGACACACCTACCCTTTAAGGTAGCATTTCTCCTCATGGTGGTCCTAATACTCTCCCATAGGTAGCTTAACGCTTATCGGTTATAGTGGTCTATTTTTTTCTTTTTTTCTTTTTTTTTTCTCAGAGACTTTGTTCTTTATTTCCAACCATATCATATATCATAGCATCGGTAAACAAGTGTGGACACCCAGGCAAACGGTCATTCACTAATACATCATCTCTTCAACTAGTCACCTCGATAACTACTCAGGCTTCTACTGCTAGGATTCTGTAATCAAGTGCTCGTGAGTCTAACTGAGATCAATCCATTCAGGATACCGTAAGAGAGCGTGTCTCGCACTTATCATTTCTAGGGTTTCCCCCTACAGCATTCAATGTCATCACCGGACATATGTCTAACTATCAAAGACTTCTTTAACTCAATTTTTTCATTTTTTCATTTTTATTATTTAATATTTAAATAACACAAAATAAACAAGATGCTAATACAGAAGACTTAGAGGTTAAGATCCAGATTCAGTTTACGCTTTTTACCATGATCGTCCTCGGACCATTTGATCTCGGAAAGGATAGGGTCCACATGCGGTTCAAAGGCCAAGATTTGGTCAATTAAATCCTGGGCAGTTCTGGCTGTGAAAAGGAGTTCGTTCACAGGTTTTGTTACGAACCCATTTCTTCGGTTGTCTTCAAGAAACACATAAAGAAAATCATAAAATCCATCAACGTTAAACAATCCAAGAGGTTTCTGGTGTATGTTTAGGTTCGCCCAAGATAGCACTGTACAAATTTCCTCCAACGTGCCCAAGCCTCCTGGCAGAGCAATAAAAACATCTGCACGGTTAATCATTTCCACCAGTCGCTCTGACATTCCCGGTACGAGCAATTCTTCTCCGTTTGATGGTCCTATCAGATTCGCCTCCGCCAAAGGTTTTGGGATGATTCCCAGAACTGGACTGCCTCCGTCATGTACAGCCTTTGAAACAATTCCCATCAGTCCAAGATTGCCTCCACCGTATATTAAGTGCATATTCAGTTCAGCAATGACTCGACCCAATTCTTGTGCTGCCTCTATGTATTGCGGTTTAGTACCCACACTTGTACCGCAAAACACACAAATGGTTTCAACTCATCTTTTTGAAGTGGCTTCCATTTTCTCTCTTTTACTCGGATGTATATTTGAATGTGTTGAGGAAAGAAAATTGAGCTGAATTTATAGTACTTAAATAAGGATTAGTAATAATTGTACTAATACCTTTCACCGAATGGTTGTTAGCTAAACCACAAAAGAGATCACGAGAAGTCAAAAGGTCACTGGATCCTGTCTATGAAAACAACAAAAGAAATCGTGAACGGTCAAAAAGTCATGGATTCCATCCACGAAGATAAAAGAAAATACCAAAAGAAGTCCTAAAAGGTTAAAAGTTATGGATCATGTCTACGAAAATAACAGAAAATAACAAAAGAAGGCAAATCAAAGCAATAATTAAAGCAAATGAATTGTGTACTCAATACGCCTCTTGCTTGGCATAAGTTCATTAGGATGCGTCTCATGAATTCTTCTTTTACTCTGCCACCACTAATGAATTAGCTCCCATCTTTGTGATTGCCAAGCACCATTCCCTCTGTCTTAAAATGCCATGTCTTTGCTTTTACCTACCAAAATAACACATAATTAAAAATTCTACGACATGTATACACAAAACATGAAAATAGAAATCGCAATAAAGTGCATGGGTTGCCTCCCTGTTAGCACTAAATTCATCGTCTTCAGCCAGACATGACCGAAATCCATCTGTCAATGTGTCTTCAATGTCATCCTCAGTGCTTGTGCCACCTTTTGATCTTTGCTGCTTTCTCTTTCTTCCTTCGTTGAAACCTGCGAATACAAAACAACAGAATAAATACGTGTGCATGTAATGTATACGTATGCAAGTGTAGAGGTCCTCCCTGTTCATGATGGGTTAGACCCTCATTGTGCTCCTTGGCGCCATGTGTTTCCTCCTGCTAGTTCTTCTTTGCTTGAAATCTGTAAAAACAACAAAAAAAAACAAGGGATGCAAGTTACGTGCATGCATGTATGCATGAATTTCCTAGTCCGTTGGGTTAGGCCTTTCGCCAAATCCCTTGGTGACTTGCTTAGTCTTCTTTCCTTCAGGAAAAATGCTGCTTCAATCTGTTTACATCGATCGACTCGGTGAACTCATTCTCTTTTTAAATCTGACAGTCTCACTGCCCTGTTTCCCAATTTCTGAATGACTATCCTGTCTTTTCTGCTTGCTTCTTCCGAGGATTCCCCGATGGTCTTTCCATTCTGATTGTACAACTTTCTGTTATCGGCTATATCGGGTACGGTCAAACTGGCCACAACATTAGTCAGATCTTGCAACATCTCAATAATTTCAGTTACTTTAATCTCCAATTGATCCAGGCAGGATCTCTCGTTTGCTAACTTGCTCATGTTGACTGACGGTCTCTTGACGAGTCTCTTTGCTTTCCTAACCCAACGGGAATCTATGATGGCTTTTAAGACACAAAATGGTTAATATGATGCGTGTATGCATGAGTGCATGTCATGTATGCGATATATGGAATAAATAAGCTTATAAAAGAATTTGCACTAATTGGCCCATTATCATTTTAAAGCATTCAATCACATCATTGCGCGGTGCAAACTTGTCCCAGTTGAAAAGGCCCAACAAGTTTATACTTTTGCGATAACATGGCTAAACGACTTCAAATAATAAGAGGCCTAAACACAAAATGGCCCATCGGCATTTTAGAAGCTTTTGGCCCAATTATCAAAGGACACGAACTCGTTCCAGTTTAAATGGCCCAACCAGTTCATATCTCTTGACAAAAAGTCCAATTGAATCCAAATAATGATGGTCCCAAACACAAGCATAAAAGAAATGATTTCTATTGGTCATACAATTAGGGTTCGCATGTAGGTTTAAAAGAATGTAAACAAAGGTTCCCGCTGACAAAGGTTTGCTCACAACTAGGACTCCCCACTCAAGGGTTCAAGCGACCAAGTGAGCGCACCATTTTTATACCTTACGGTACGTGCCAACGAGTTATCGTGAGTGACTGACTGTCAAATGGATTTCCCGTTGTAGATTCCCCAGAGGGAGGGTGGAGCGAGGCTCTCTTAAGTACCCTAGCTTCTTCGGCTCTTATCGCTTGGTGTCAGGAATAAACAACGAGTCCTCCAAATTAGTCTATCACAATGAGCTACGGGTGAATGATTATCTAGGTGCCCTCAAGCTTTTCCTTATAGAAAGGTAGTGAGTGAAGGAAGACACCAAACCATCACCTAGCTTTAATAATACCTTTGATTAAACTCTCTAAACCCACAGTAGACATGGTTAATTTAAAGCACAAATCACAAACATTACAAGACATTATTTCGGGGGCCGATTCTCTTCTCCAGTGGAGTCGCCAGACTGTAGGACACAGAAAATGGACGACGATGTTCCGGGCTCGCGGCCCGGTTGGGAGTACGGAGTAGCCCGCGGGGGACTAAACCGGAGAAATAAAATGGAGTCGCCACCCGGTGTGAACCGGGAAAATGATTTAAGGCCGCACTCACCCCTCGCAAGGGAAGACCTCAAACTGTTGGGATCAGAATGGTCCCTTACTTATGCCACTTGTAATGAGCGGATTTGCGCAATAATTTAACCAAGTCTACACAACATACATAGGGAAATAACATGGTAACGACCTAATCATGCTTAAGAAATAAATAACATACTAGCAACCTAATCATGCTCAAGGGTACTTAGATCTAACATGCTTTCATCCAAATAACTCCACGCAATGTAACACAACGAGCTTATTGAACCATTAAATCAACATGTATAAATCATTATCCAAACACATCATAAACTAATAACATGCATAAGGAACAACCTAAATATGCTTTAACAAATAAATAACAAACTAAATCAAACCATGCTTTAAATAATAAACGAATAACCTAAAGACTATAACATGCTCAAATACAAATTTGGATGAAACGAGATACGTGTATCTCAAGTGGTACGTGGCATTGTATCCCGAGTGCAAACCGCAATACCGTCCATTCGGATTCGGCTACGGAATTTACGTCCGGGTTTTCATCCGATATACCGCAAGAGAGAACACATATTCCGTTCACCCGGAAATCACATCATGCACCAATTCACAATACTCATGCGAAATAAAGTAATAAAATAACTAAAAAATAAAGGATAATAAATAAAAGGGTGCCCTCAGGTCTTACCTTTTAAGTCGCTTTCCGGGAGTGCGTTCCACGGTGCCGGAATGGATATCATTTTGCTGCTTTCACCGGTCCGCTGTTTTGAGTTCGTTTCGCTGCGATTCAGGTCACCACACTTGGTTTGCAGTGAATTAAAGGCTGTTTTGGTGATGGTTTGGGCGTGAATATGGAGGGCTAAACTGGGCAGAATGTGTGTTGTTTGTGAGTTGATTCCAGGGTTGAATAGGGGCTGTTTGTGCGTGAATATTGGAGCTGAATGAGGGCTGTTTTGGATGTGTTTGAGAGGCAGTAAGGGGCATGACTTTCAGGTCAATAATAAGGCAATTAGAGGCGCTGAATTGAGCAGAATATGGGTGGTCTTGGCGTGAGTTATAAGGCTGAAATGGGATGCAATGTGCGTGAGTTGTAGGCTCATTTCCTGGCAGTTTTGACGTGAAGTGTGGCTTATTTTGGGGCTGTGTATTGGCGTGGATGGAGCTGCTGTAGTGAGGGCAGTGGGCGTGACTTTGGGAGGCAGAAGAGCTGATTGGCGTGAGGCTTTGGCGTGGGCAAAGGGGAGTAGTTTCCCAGGCGTGTGGGATTAAATGGAGGGAGTTGTGGGCGTGACAGGAGCGTGAAGTGGGCGTGAACTGCTAGCAGTTTGGGCGGGGCTTTGTGCGTGGGAATTGAAGGCAAATAAGGTAGGCAGTTTCCTAACCAATGTGGGACAAAATGAAGGGATGATGAGTTGCAGTTTCTTCGATGGTTTGGGTGTTTCCACGGTAGTTTCTGGTTGGTTTTTATGTGTTTCAAGGGGCTGATTTGCTGGGGTGTCTTGTGTGTTTCTGGGGCTGGTCTGGAAGGCTATATTGGCACACTTCCGAGGCTGAAATGGGGGCAGTTTAGGCGCACTTCAGAGGCTAAAATAGGCGTGAGATTCGGGTCTATAATGGGGCAGTTTGGGGTGAATCATGGGGCTGAAATGGAGCTGATTTGGACGTGAATATAAGGGGCTGGATGAGGGCTATGTGCGCTGGTTATAGGGGCTGTAGTAGAGCTCATTTGGGTGTGAAAATGGTGCTGTTTTGTGAAGCTAATAGGCGTGAATATAAGGGGCTGTATGAGGGGTCTCTTTTGTGCGTTGAGAAGGCTGGTTCCAGTGGCTATATGGTGCGTGTTTCAGGGTATGTGCGTGAATGGTGACGAAGATCAGGGCTGCGTGTTTGGTGATTGTTGGCTGCCTCCACGAGTGGGCTGTGGAGAGTGGTCTGCTGCTTGCCGAGAGAGGGGTGGTATTATAGGCGTGAAGGGCCGTGAAGAAGATGTGATGAAGGGTAGTTGTGAAGCTGCAGTTCACGTGGAGGGTGGAGGGTGCATGTGTGCTTGGGTCGTGAGGGATATGTGAGCAGTGTGGGCTGATGTGTGGCTTACGTTTGTGAGTCTGCTTTGTACGTGTCTTTGGTGAGTGGCTCGGGCTGGCTGATGGATGTGGACGTGCTGAGTGAGTGGAGAAGAGGCCGTGAATGGCTTCAGGTTTGTGTTGATGGGCAGTGAGCGTGAGGCTTTGCGTTGATGGGCAGTGAAGGCTTCAGGGCAGTGAACTCTAGGAGTTGTTAAGAGTGTGAGGTTTGCTCGGCAGTACCAAAATGGCTTGAAGGGCTTATGTGCCGTGAGTGAGAAACTCGTTCAAAGGGGCTGCTGTGTTGTTGATGATATGGTGTGTCATGGTCGAATCATCCCGTGCAGTCCAGTGGCGTTAATGGCGATTTGAAGGGATTTGTGGGGCTGCTGGGACGAATGGGTTGATGGTATGGGTTTGGATGGGTGATGCATGGGTTGCTAAGTGGTGCATGGGTTCCTTGTGGTTCTGTTGCTTAATGTGTGTCTTTTGTTTATTATTTAGGAAAAGGTGGCATTATGGGCGTGGGTCATGGGAATTTTGGTTTGTTTTGTGAAATTATTTAGTGAAAAATGGAAAAATGGGTGGCTTTCACGTGGGTGGCAAAGAAAAAGAGGTGGAATTTTTGTTTTGTTTATAAGGTGGGTGGCTAATGTGGGGCATGGAAAATGGGTTGGACGTGAGAGAGAGATGGGTTAATTTGGGTTGTTTTGTTATTCTGTATTGATTAATGGCATGTTGGGTATTTTTGTGTACCGGGCCGAGGATAAATTTTAAAATTGAGACCGAACGAGCGAACCCGAAGCTTGAACAAGCGAACCAAATCCAATAAAAATGTCAATTCTTGACCCTTCCCTTCCGACGACCGCTTTCCGCAACTTCCGCAACTAAAAAGTAGTGCCTCCATTCGAGGCTCATCATTGGGCTGATATGCAAAAATGCAATGCCTACAGTCAGTTCTGGCAGTAAAGAGAAGTTCTTTTACAGGTTTTGACAAGAACCCATTTCTTCGGGCATAATCAAGAAACACACAAAGAAATTCATAAATCCATCAGTGTTAAACAGTTCAATCGATTTATGGTGTATATTCAAGTTCGCCCAAGATAACACTGTAAAAATTTCCTCCATCGTGCTCAAGCCACCTGGCAAAGCAATAAAAGCATCAGAAAGATTTATCATTTCCACCAGTCATTCAGACATATCTGGCACGATTAGTTCCTCTCCGTTGAATGGTCCTATAAGAATCGCCTCCGCCAAGGGTTTTGGGATATTTCCCAGAACTTGACTACCTCATTCATGTACAGCCCTTGAAACGATCCCCATTAGTCCAAGATTGCCACCGCCATATACTAAGTGCATATTCCTTTCAGCTATGACTCGACCCAATTCCTTTGCTGCCTCAACAAACTCTGGCTTAGAGCCAACACTAGTACCGCAAAACACACAGATATTTACAACTCGTCTTCTTGAAGTGGCTTCCATTTTTTTTTTGTATTTCAAACTTGGATGCCTTAAAGAGTGCAATGATGAGTTGAATTTATAACACCTGAAAAATGGTGAGTAATAATAGCACTAGTACCTGTCAAATGATAATTATTACCTAAACAGTAAAATATATCGTGAAAGTTAAAAATTCTGGATCCTATCGGAGAAAATAAAAGAAAATAACAAAACAAATCACAATTATTAGTTAAAGACAAAGAGATAATAATATTTACAATAAGTAACGGCTTGAATGACGTCTATACGTCAGGGACAAGCTTCACATCCATTTTTTTTTTATAAATTGGCATATAGGGTCTTTTAAAGTCAAATTCCAGAGACTTAAATATTGTCTTTCTTTTTGAAATTATGTATATAACATGTGAATTACATGATGCGCATATCCTCTGGGATGCGTCTCAAGATTCAATGATGTATCATCCAAATACTCCTTACTCAAGCCATCCATAATGAATTTAATTTTATCTTCACAGTTATCAGACACCATTCCTAAAGAACGACAATGAGTATTACATGTCATACGTTCACATTTATGGAAAACACCCATTTTTTTAGCTCTTCTCTTTTTAGCATAAGTATCTCTTCCTAAACCAAGCATATATGAAATGAAAGAGTCAGAGGACTCACCTGCCAATCGGACCAGTGCTTCAATAATCGAATGAATGTCATTTGGAATACCTTTGATCATCAGCAGTCTTATTCATTCCAAACGAGCTTTGTAGACTTTCATCAGAGAGTTTTGAGGGAGAGAAGGAAATTACTTGTGAAGATTTGTGAGAACGTATTCCATCATGCTACAAAAATTAAACACACAAAAATAAAACACACCAAATCTGAATATATACACAAATTGCATGGGTTGCCTCCCTGCTAGCGCTAAGTTTAACGTCGTCAGCTAGACATAACAGCCCGAACGTCAGGCTAGATCTGAAAGTGTGACACTTTCTTTTGTCGCTCAATTGATTCTCCCCAATAGTGCTTGATACGCTGGCTGTTTACCTTGAATGTTTTGTTGGATTTGGGGTTGTATATCTCAATAACTCTGTAGGGTAACACCTGAGTAATCACCAATGGACCTGACCACTTTGATTTCAGCTTTCCAGGGAAAAGTTTCAACCGTGAATCGTATAACAACACATGTTGTCCTGGCTCCAGTTGTATGCGCACTATTTTTTTATCATGCCATTTCTTTATCTTCTCTTTGTACAGTTTTGTATTCTCATAAGCATGTAGGTGAAATTCCTCCAATTCATTAAGTTGGTGGAGCCGTCTTTATCCTGCTTCTTGTAGAACAAGATTTAACTTCCTCAGTTCCCAGTATGTTTTGTGTTAAAGCTCCACGGGAAGATGGCACGCTTTCACAAACACCATTCGATATGGGGACATACCAATGGGTGTCTTGTAAGCTGTCTAGTTGGCCCATAATGCATCATCCAATTTTTTAGACCATTCATTCCTTGTTGATCCAACGGTTCTCTCCAGGATTCTTTTGATCTCCCTGTTTGAAACTTCAACTTGTCCATTTGATTGCGGATGGTAGGCAGTGGCAACTTTATGAGTAACTCTGTATTTGGATAGGAGTTCATTGAAATATTTGTTGCAAAATGTGTGCCTTCATCATTGATAATCGCCCTAGGTGTTCCGAAGCGAGTGAAAATATTCTTTTTAAGGAATTTTATCACCACTTTTGAATCATTTGATGCCAGTGCAATTGCTTCAACCCATTTGGAGACATAGGCTACTACAACTAGTATGTACAAGTTTCCAAATGATGGAACAAAGGGTCCCATAAAATCAATCCCCCATACATCAAATATCTCCACTTCCAGAATATTTTGCAGAGGTCTCCTTGAAATATTTCCCATTCTCTGACACCTGTCACATTGAAGAGCAAATAAGTAAGAATTTTTAAATAGAGTGGGCCAGAACAAACCTGATTGTAGGACTTTGGCTGCAATTTTATTTCCGCTGAAGTGTTCGCCGTATGGTGATGAATAACAATGCTGCATGACACTATTGACCTTCTCTTGTGGAACACAACGTCTCAATAATTGATCAGCACATCGTTTGAATAGGTACGACTCATCCTAGACATAGTGTTTGACTTTTTTGAAGAACTTTTTTCGTTGCTGATGTGTCCATTCCAACGACCATTTTCCCGATACTATATAGTTTACATAGTCAGCGTACCAAGGGACATCATGTTGTTTCATGGGAAACAATTGTTCATATGGAAAAGTTTCTTTGATCGTTAGTTCATTGCCAGCTGTTTCTCTATTCTCGAGCCTTGATAAGTGATCTGCCACTTGATTTTCTGTCCTTTTCCTGTCTCGGATCTCCACATCAAATTCTTGCAGCAAAAGCACCCAACGGATCAATCTAGGTTTGGCATATTTCTTCGCGATCAGATATTTGATTGCTGAATGATCTGTGTAGACCACAACTTTGGGACCCAGCAGATACGAGTGGAATTTATCAAAAGTAAACACAACTGCAAGAAACTCATTTGTAGTGGTTGTATAGTTGAGTTGAGCTTCATTTAGAGTTCTGCTGGAGTAGTAAATGGTATGGAAAATTTTTGGTTTACGTTGTCCCAAAACTGCACCTACAGCAAAATCACTAGCATTGCATATCACCTCAAATGGAAGAGTCCAGTCTGGTGCTACTATGATAGGGGCAGAGACTAACTTCTATTTCAAGATCTCAAAAGCTTCGTGGCATTCTTTGTTGAAGTTGAAAGGCACATCTTTCTCCAGAAGATTGCACAAAGGTTTAGCAATCTTGGAGAAGTCTTTAATAAATCTCATGTAAAAGCCTGCATGTCTGAGTAAACTATGAATCCCTTTGATAGATGTTGGTGAAGGTAGTTTTCAATTGCCTCGATCTTTGCTTTGTCTACCTCGAATCCCTTTTGTGAATCCGATGTCCCAAGAAATTCCTTCATGCACCATGAAGTGGTATTTCTCCCAGTTGAGTACCAGTTTGGTATCTTCACACCTTTGTAACACATTTTCCATATTTTTCAAGCAGTGGTCGAACGAGTCTCCAAACAAAGAAAAATCATCCATGAAAACCTCCATACTTTGTTCCAGCATGTATGAGAAGATGGCCATCATGCAATGTTGAAATGTGGCAGGAGCATTACATAGTCCAAATGGCATCATACGGAAAGCAAAAGTACCATACAGACATGTAAAAGTGGTTTTCTCCTGATCTTCTAGGGCGATGGCAATCTGATTATACCCCGAGTATCCATCCAGAAAAATAATAGAACTCATGTCTCGCTAATCTGTCTAGCATCTGGTCAATGAATGGTAACGGGAAATGATCTTTCCTTATTGCTTTGTTTAGCTTCCTATAATCAATGCATACTCTCCATCCAGTCACCGTTCTTATTGGAATCAGCTCGTTCTTTTCATTTGTGACTATAGAAATTCCTCTTTTCTTTGGCACACATTGCATAGAACTCACCCACATGCTGTCAGAGATGGGGTAGATGATGCCGGTATCTATCCATTTGATAATTTCTTTCTTTACGACCTCCTCCATGATTAGATTCAGTCTCCATTGATGCTCCACTATGGCTTTGTACTCATCGTTCATCAAAATCTTGTGCATGTAAAATGATGGACTAATGCCTCGAATGTTTGCTATAGTCCAGCCAATTGCTTTCTTGTGCTCTCGTAACACTCTCAACAACATTTCTTCCTACTCAAATTTTAGTGAAGAAGAAATAATCACAGGTAATTCATAAGAGTTTCCTAAGAATGCATACCTGAGATGGCTCGGATGTAGCCTCAGTTCCAGCTGTGGTGGTTCTTCAATCGAGGACTTTATTCACTCATTTTTCGGTAATTCCAAACTTTCCACTCGTGGCGTCAATTTCAAGTGAAATGGTCTTTCAAGATAGTTAATACATTCCAGAATTTCATCATCTGGCTCGCTGTCAGTCATGTTGGTGATGCAAGCTTCAAGTTTACCTATGAGAAGTGGCATTGCATCAGTCTCCTAGATGATACTATCTACAACATCAATTCTGAAACATTCATCTTCCTTTTCATCACTCATGAATTTCATGGCTTTGAAAACATTAAAGGTAACTTCTTGGTCCTGCACTTTCATGGTTAGTTCTCTTTTTTATACATCAATAACAGTTCGACATGTAGCCAAGAATGGTCTCCCGAGGATGATAGGTATATCTTTGTCTTCTTCAATATCAAGGATAATGAAATATGCTGGGAGAATGAGTGTGTCCACTTTGACCAGCACATCTTCAACTACACCTCTTGGAAATGTGAGCGTTCTATCAGCATGTTGCAGTAAGACTGAGGTGGGCAATGCTTCTCCAATTTGCAGTTTCCTGTAAATCGAAAAAGGCATCAAATTAACACTAGCACCTAAATCACACAAAGCTTTACCGATGTAATGTTCTCCAATGGTGCATGGGACGGTGAAACTGCCATGATCTTTCAACTTTGGGGGAAGTTTCCTCTGAATGATGGCACTACATTCTTCTGTCAATGTTACTGTCTCGTAATCTCCCAATCTACATTTTCGTGACAAAATGTATTTCATGAATTTGATATAGCTGGGCATTTGTTCCAACGCTTCTGCAAATGGAATGTTAACATGCAGCTTTTTGAAGACCTCCAAGAATCGAGCAAACTGCTTGTTCAGTTTGTTTTTTTGGAGACGCTGTGGAAAAGGTGAAGGTGGAGTGAATCTTTCTCGATCTTTTTCCTTTGCTTCTTTTTCCTCAATATGTGGCTCTGTTTCTTTTGGAACCTCTTCAATGGATGCCTTGATTCCAACATCTTTGTTGATTTCAATAGCGCTTTTCAAAGTAATGGCTTGACATTGCTCTTTCCCTCGGTTCTTTGGATTTGGTTCTATGTTGCTAGGAAGGTTACCTGGCGGTCTGTAACTCTGAGCATTGGCTAGTTGTCCTATTTGATTTTCCAGTGCCTTAATAGAAGCTGATTGGCTTTGAAACATAGCATCGTATGTTGCTTGTTGCTTTTTGAACATCTCTGTAATCCATTCTTTTATATCTGGTTCTTTCTCATACTCCTGACCTTTGTTTTATTGGAATCCGGGTGGTGGATTGTTCTTTTGCCCTGAATTATTGCTCCATGGGAAATTGGGATGGTTCTTCCACCCTAGGTTGTAGGTATTGGAATATGGATTGTTCCCCTGTCTGTTGAAATTGATGACATAATTTACCGTCTCCTCATGTTGGTTTGTTTATGGTGCTCCTCCATATGGTGAACTTGTGGATCTCATATTGCTTTGCATGCTAAGAGTTTCTATGAATTTGCATATCTGATCCAGCTTGGCATTCACTGCTGTGTTGGCTCCAACTTCATAAATTCTAGCAATTCGTTGAATCATGCTCTTTTCTGTTAGCCACAAAGAATTGTTGTTGGCCATTTCTTCAATTAGGTCACAGGTCTGATCTTCTCCTTTTGCCATTAAAGCTCCTACAGCTACAGCATCAATTGTGGTTCTCATTAATCCAGAAAGTCCATTATAGAAAGTTTGGACTTGTAGCCACTTTTCAATCTCATGGTGAGGACATTTTCTGAGCAATTCCTTGTATCTTTCCCAAGCTTCGCAGAGGGATTCTGAATCATGTTGCACAAAGGATGTGATGTCATTCCTCAACTTTGATGTTCTGGCTGGTGGAAAGTACTTCGCAAGGAATTTGGTGGCTAGAGTGTTCCAAGTTTTGATGGAACCTGCTGGTAGTGAATGTAGTCAAGTCTTAGCTCTGTCTTTCAAGTAATATGGAAAAATCTGCAGTCTTATTACTTCTTCTTCAGCCGCTCGATTGTAATTGAATGTGCCGCAAACTTCCAGGAAGTTGCTGATATGGGCATTAGGATCTTCAGTTGTATTCCCCTCAAACTGAACTGACTGTTATATCATTTGAATGTATGTTTTGATGTCACACATATTTACTGGTAAGGGAGGAAGTACAATAAAGGAAATGAAGCCGTCAACCACCGGAATAGTTCTGTCTCGAATGGGAATTGGTGGTGCAACCTCCAAAGGTTCAGGTTCCATGTTGATGATTGCTTCTTAACCTTGTCGCATTTCCTTCTCAACTGTCTAATTGTTCTTTTAATTTCTAGGTCAAGCAGTCTATTTTCAAAGCTTCTGGTTCGTCTCATGTAGTGTCTGAGAACCTGAAACACAAGAAAACAAAAATAATAAGTAAAAAGAAATTAGACACAAGTAAATGTATCTAACCTCAAAATTAATAGTGAAAGATAAATAAGTCCCGGCGACGGCACCAAAAACTTGACCGGCGTGATCACACACGTATAACACAAGCGCACGTATCATTCAAGTAGAATAAAATGTATCAATCTCATGAAGACTTAATGCCTAAGCTATTAATTTATGAAGCCAAATGTTTACAAGTATCTAATAGATTTGTTGTTTGATTGGATGGTGTCTTTAAACTAAAATAAGTAAATAAAATAGCGTGAAAGTGAATTAAAGGTAAAATCAATATTATTAAACTATCTAGGGCTGTGAATTCTTCCAATACCTTTTAAAGATGAAGTGGTTATCTCAAGTTTCTGCAATATATTGGTTTATCAACCTGGAATACGAATTTATGCAAAAGCCTCTTTCGATGGTCAGATGCAATTACCCAGAATAACCCAATTAATCATTTTTTTATGTCAACCAAGTTACCTGAATTCATTAAGATTAAGTTCCAATTATGGCTACCCTCGCCCGACATGTATATTCCTATCCTGTAAGGAAATCTATTAAGGGTTATCTATCCTTAAGGGAGATCGTGGGCTATTGAGTCTAAGGCTGAAACCTAAAATCTCTTTTCCACGTTCATTTTAAGTTTACCAAATCAATCTTATTAATGGTCAGTTACCAAGAAGTATCAAGCTTAAGGCTCAATAAATAAACCTTTATATTACCCAAATTGTAAAATAACCCCTTATAAAGCGGTGATATTGGAATTCATCACAACCCCATATAGGCGGGTTTAGTTACAACACATATCTAGGACTAGTAAAAGCTTAAATAAAGTAAATGACATAAAGTAAAAGCTGGAAATTAAAAAGGTAAATAAAATAATAAAGAAAATGCTAGGGTTAGAGGATCCATTTTTATTACTTTTATTTTAGATATCTCCCTTATTATAATATATTAACTTTGCGTGATAATTACCAACCGACCATATAGGCAGTATCCTGATTAAGTCAAATTTATTATTAATTCCAACCGACCATAAAGGCGGTATCCAATTTAGTCAGGTTAAAATCAATTTAATTAAGTCTAACCGACCATAAAGGTGGTATCCCATTAAGTCATGTTTTAAATAGTTTATATATTATAATTAAGGGAGATTGATCTAACTATTAGTAATAAAAGCTTAACCTTTAACCCCAGCAGAGGGGAGTTACCTCCGCATACTGATAAGTAAAAAATAAAAACTGACTCCACGATCTTGTGGCAACTCTTGTGGCAATGCAAGTCTGTAAGTAACTGGTCCAATTCACTCCACGATCTCATATGGCCCAATAAATCGATGACTCAACTTCCCTTTTTTGCCAAATCTCATAACACTCTTCCAATGAGAAACCTTCAAGAACACTTTAGATCTGTATAGCTCATTTTTCTATCTTGAGTTGTCTTCAACTCGATATAATCATTTCTACTGTATCAACAGTAATATGAACAATCTATGGCCTAAGAGTTTCCTATCATATGCTTCATCCCAACAAACAGCAATTATGCATTTCCTCCCATATAATGCCTCATAAGGTGCCATGCCCAAACTAGCATGGTAACTCTTATTGTAGGCAAACTCCATGAAGGATAGATGGTAATCCTAACTACCTCTGAACTCCATAACACAAGCTCTCAACACATCCTCTAAGGTCTGGATGGTTCTCTCTGACTGCCCATCTATCTAAGGATGAAAAGAAATATTGATTTTTACTTTAGTACCCAAAGTCTCTTGTAGACTTGGCCAAGTCTCATTATTTCATCAACAAAGACCTCTGCTAACTTGTTCATGTAGAAGTTTCAATCAAGTCCCAAGATCATAAATCATGCATAAAACGAGTTGAATACGACCAAGGAGTAAGGCGGAATTCATACTCACATTGATGGGTTTGATGCTAGGAAGAACAAGATGCGTTTCTTCTGCCTCCCTTCATAGCTCGGCAATGGCTTCTGTGACAGTGGACTGCACGGTTTTGGGGTGTCTTCCTCCTTGTTCATTCGGCCATGGATGTCACCATTGAAGCTCCAAGCTTCAAGCTTTCCATGCTCACAAATTCGTTTCCCTATCACCATAATATAACCCATGTGTGTGCTAGCACTACTCTTCTTCATTTGCTTCTCAAAATTTGGGTCAAACCAGAAACTTTTTGTGAAGAAATCGGCTAGAAGCCGTGAGAGGGAGAAGAGAGAAAGATGAAGGGTTTTTGGCTCCAAAAGCCTAAAACCGTGGTATTGTACATCAAGAGAGAGAGAAGACCGAATTTCATAGTGAGGGAAAAAGAAAAAATGTAATATATATTATTCATTTATTTTCCAAAAATAAATAAAATATATATACCAAACCTTTTCATATTCCAAAAAGTCAAAAGGCAAAAACAATCAATGCTTTTCACCTTTTACCCATCACTTTTACTATTCACATCAAGTCACTTTATCAAAGTAACAACATGTCATGTCACATCACTCAAAGTGACAAGTGATTTTATAATTGATGCGACCAGCGATTTGACGCTTGTTGTGACTTGCGTACCGCGCTAGAATTTGAAATGCGAATGCGCTCGCAATCACTCTCGGGCTCGGGTTCGCTAATTCTAAATTAAATGATTACGCCTAGCGAAATCACTATTTACGTCGCTAACGAATTAATTCTTAATTAATTCGTTCGCCCGAATTAAAATCTAATTTTAATTCCGCGTCGAAATCCAATTTCTTATAATATATCGAATATATTATTTTATCGATTAATTCCAAATTAATCGTTCTCTCTCTTTAATTAATATTTTATCCCAGATAAAATATCTCCGCAATTAATCCCAGATTAATTTTCTCTCTCTTCTAATTAATCCTAGATTAATTAAAGTGCGAGTTATACATCATCGGTGAATCTTCAGGAAGCGACCCATGAGATCTCCGGATATGTTGGTAGTAAATACGGTCGTCAGATTATCCGAACACATAAGCACCTCGTACTACGTTTATACCGATTTACAAGACAATGTTGGCTTCTAGCAAAGCGCCATGCCTACCCAATTCTCCAGAAATATTCTTACAGGAATATATAGATCTGTATCAAGCGTAGTATACCGTAGTATTGTGTATATCGGCCCAGTATCGGATAGTCACGTGCTAGGGCTGGGGCTGGATAAGTGTCTGCCCCATCCGAAGCACATGTCGGATGTCTGGTAACTAGTCTCTATAATCGGATATACATGACCATGTCATAATATCCCGATGGCCGGCCAGCACTTAAGAGCACTAATACCGTATCTTGCGTGACATCATCTCCACTATGACTGAAGTGATACTTCCGTCTCGACATCACACCCAATACACTACGACTCTCTGATAAACCCAGAAGCGGTGTACGCATAACCGGTTAAAGCCCTGTACCACCAAGACTAAAGTCTACCGATTATCGCAAGTATTAGCGATGCAAGTCTCAGGTTAAGACTATACACACCTACCTTGATTTCGGCCTCCCATAGACACATAGTCATAATACCAATGGGATTCCGAGGGGTCTATCCAGAGCGAAGCTGTTTCCCGTACCATCGGTGAAACACAACCTCCTATCGCACTTGCATAAGTATCCAATACTTAAATATATGAGAACTATGCCGTTGTGCCCTCACAACGCGCACAAGTGCAATACTAGCATATTCCGCATTATCGATGTCCTGTCTCGATAATACTCCGGCTAGGGATATTTAATGATTAATCCTTCGTGGACTGATACTGTCTCATATCATCTCAATCCAGGAACTAATCATATGGACCTCTCTTCATTTATACATCTATGGTGATCTAATCACAAATGATGAGAGTGCAATTTCCTTGTCACATAGTTAATTTGTACAACAACACCGTGATCTGTACAAATAGTGACGCTATGGGTCATATTATCCAACAATCTCCCACTTGGCACATAGCCAGTCACTCGAGTGTCTAACACCCGAACTATGTACGGTTCGCTCAAATTGCTGAGAAAAGATTTTCGTCAGCGGATTTGCGTAATTATCTTCTGACGCGATTTGTACGATCATCACATCGCCACGATGTATGATCCGAACGAATCAGATGAATATAGAAGTATATATCTGGATCGTCGATGAGACCATTAATTCTTTAGCCTGTGCTGACACCTAGCTCAGCCGCTAACAGAACTATATCTAATCTAATTAGATTTATTATCGATCCAAATGGCTTCTATTGCTGCCTCAGCTGCAGCAATAATCCGCATTTGTTGTTAATTCGGCAACAGTTATCTTGCTCGGAATATTTCCAGCTTACTGTCTCGTTATTCAAACTTTATAGTACCGCAGTATTTACCGGTTTGGAAACTTGCAGCAGTGATCCTAGTCACTTCAAGTTCTCCATCTCCATAGTTTAAGACAACATCTTTAGTTCTCTCAGATACTAACAGATGTTCTTAACTTCAATCCAATGACTATCACTTGGATTGTCCTGATTGTGACTCCATATGCTCGAAGCGTATGAGACACCAATACAAGTACATTTTAAATGTATAATTTCCAGAGAGTGTTAACAACTCCAAATCTATCCCAGTAGATCTTTATTCCTTGAATAAAGGTTGTTACTCCCCAGAATTCTACGGAGAATTTCTTATGAAAGCCAAGCTTTCAGCGATTGCTTTATGGGAATTTCATTTCCAAGAAATGACATATTATCATTATTTTACAGGACATTCATGTCAGTGCACTCCCACTAACCCTTTTATATACACAAGAATCATTTCGTTTTGAATTAAATCATACTCCATTATGATTACATCAAAACGACAATTCCTAGAACCTATGCTTGCTTCAATCCAAACATGGATCGAATAACCTGCAAACCTTGTTGTTTGTTATGGTACGATAAAACCGACAGGATGTTATAAACATCCTCCGAAAGGTTTCCTTTTCAGGAAAGCGATTTTCCGTTAAGCTGTCATATTTCATAAATGAAATACACAGCTTTAGCAAGCATTATCCAAATGGATTTACAATGGCAACAGGTAAAAGGTTTCGTCGGAATCAACACAATGTTGATAACTCTACCTTTTCTTTACAAGCCTAGCTTAGTACGTTGGTATGTTGCCTTCCATGTATGTCTTCCTTGAAGACTTATAAAGTACCAATAGGCACAATGCCTTATGGTACATCAACTAGTATCCAAACTTGTTGATATACATGGAATCCATTTTGGACTCATGACACTTTGTCATAATAGGGAGTCGATATCTTGTATCACTACCTCATACGTAATCAGTTGGTATACCTTAAAAGATTAACATCTTTATGAGGTGAGATCAGAAACCCATACCCCAGGTTGTTTTCTGACTCTATCTGATCTACGCGGTTCTTGTGTACTCGAAGATTAATGGTATAGATTCATCATAGATGAACTATTTATGTTCCATTAGGAATAGGTGCCATGAATAGTATTACTCTGATTTTCATCGAGTTTTACTATCCTCCCACTTCCACTGCATATCTGTATTCCTCTCAGGAGAACTGCATGGTGAGCAACAATCTAATTGTTCTCTGGTGAGATGTATAAATACAATACTTATGGTATCCCTAGGATAGCCTATATTGGCACTTATCCAATTTGGGTCCTTAGTTTGGTATCATCCAAACGTTATGCCTGGCATACCCAAATTATCAGGAATGAGAAACCTCATTTCATCCCTGTTCATATCCTATATGACATCTGTCAAACAGATTATTATGGAACCTTATTCTAATAAGTTATTGCACTGTTAAAACTTATCCATTGAAGGAAATGGTAGCTCAGAGCAACTCATGATTAGCCTTATCACGTCTAACATGATTCGGTTAATCCATTCGGACACACCGTCACTTTGACGTGTTCCGGGAGGAGTCCTCATTTGAAAGAATACTATACTCTTTCAAGTATATAAGAAACTTATTGCTTAAGTATTTTCCACTACGGTCTTACCGTGACGGTATAATACTATAGCCGATCTGTTTGTCTATTTCGTGTCGAAACTCTAAAAGTTTCTGATTTGTGTTCTTCAAAAGAAACACATAACCATAACGTGATGCCACATCCGTTAAGGTCACGAAATATTCATGTTCACATCTAGCCTAGCTAGATATGGGCCCACTAACTTCACCATGAATAGGGCTAACAGATCGGTGGCCCTTATACTATTACCAAGTAAATAGTATTTTAGGTACTTTACCTAATAAACTAGATTCGTAGACTTTATTTGAATAGTCAAATCAGTCTTAGTACCCACTCTTCAAAAGTGTGGATATACGAGTCTTGTATAATTGTGTCCCAGACAATAATACCACAAATAAGTCTCTATTGATCAAATCAATTTGAGCTATTTATTTGTCATTTTATATGTTTGAGATTTTAATTATATTCAAAATATAAATTCTGTTATTCACATCTAAATGTGTTTATCTCAGTATCATCTTTATATAATGAAACACTGAGTGTTCTAGAATATAAAGGTTTATCCACAATGGATTAAACACTGATATAGAGATAATGTCTCTAGTCAACTAGATATGTCGATGGTCAGATGCAATTACCCAGAATAACCCAATTAATCATTTTTTTATGTCAACCAAGTTACCTGAATTCATTAAGATTAAGTTCCAATTATGGCTACCCTCGCCCGACATGTATATTCCTATCCTGTAAGGAAATCTATTAAGGTTATCTATCCTTAAGGGAGATCGTGGGCTATTGAGTCTAAGGCTGAAACCTAAAATCTCTTTCCAAGTTCATTTTAAGTTTACCAAATCAATCTATTAATGGTCAGTTACCAAGAAGTATCAAGCTTAAGACTCAATAAATAAACCTTTATATTACCCAAATTGTAAAATAACCCCTTATAAACCGGTGATATTGGAATTCATCACAACCCCATATAGGCGGGTTTAGTTACAACACATATCTAGGACTAGTAAAAGCTTAAATAAAGTAAATGACATAAAGTAAAGCTGGAAATTAAAAAGGTAAATAAAATAATAAAGAAAATGCTAGGGTTAGAGGATCCACTTTTATTACTTTTATTTTAGATATTTCCCTTATTATAATATATTAACTTTGCGTGATAATTACCAACCGACCATATAGGCAGCATCCTGATTAAGTCAAATTTATTATTAATTCCAACCGACCATAAAGGCGGTATCCAATTTAGTCAGGTTAAAATCAATTTAATTAAGTCCCACCGACCATAAAGGTGGTATCCCATTAAGTCATGTTTTAAATAGTTTATATATTATAATTAAGGGAGATTGATCTAAATATTAGTAATAAAAGCTTAACCTTTAACCCCAGCAGAGGGGAGTTACCTCCGCATACTGATTTGTAAAAAATAAAACTGAAAAGTAAAATAAAGAAAGTAATATTGCGTAAAGTAAATAAAATTAAATGCAGAAAGCTGTAAATAAAAAAACAAGATACAATCTTCTTAGTATTCTTAAGGAATTCCTTAGAAGAAAGTATGAATTGGAATTCTGAAATCGGCCTCAATTTATAAGCAAAGTTTGGCCTCACGCGTCGCGATGCGTGACTCGACGCTCCTTAGATTGATGACTTGTGGCCAGAGATTCGCGGAGATGACACGAGCTGTCGCTGTTCGTAGAATTATTGTCTCAGATTCGCAACACGTAGGTGCTTGTGTCGCGACGCGTGCACAGTAAATATCGGCAGCATGAGATGATGACACGTGTCTGGTGCACGTTAGCAAGACTATTGTGATGTTGACACATGGCAAATGCATGTTAGCATGTGCGTATGATAGCAAGTTTCTCTGATTTTGACATGTGTCCGGCACACGTTAGCAGCGCATGATAGCAGCGGCGTATTTTAGCAACAACGCATTTTAGCAGGAAATTTACATTTTTGCCCTTTTGTCCGTTTTTCCATGTTTTAGCCCCGAATTGCTTCCAGAGAGTCCTGTTATTTTATTTATCTACAAAATAACCAAAAACACATCAAAATTCACAAAACTCATGAAACTATACAAAATATTAAGTAAAAGGGACAATAAATATTGATATATTTACCGCTTATCAGCAGTCAGGTCACCGATCTATTAAGATCATACCTCCGCCAATTCGTTGGGTGTGGACTCATGCTCATGATATCCTGTGTGTATCAAGATAGGATCTGTCAGTCCTTTGTACAAGGCATAGGTAATCCTTATGGGATTAGCAATCCGTTAAATCCATGGATCTGTGGTACACTGTAGAAGTGAGTTCAAAGTGTTTTTATAATATTGCTAATAGAATCGTCGACAAGATTATACCTATAGAGATTTGACGTTAATATCAATATCTCTGGAATAATCTGAATACTTGTGACGGGGGGATTATACGTATGTGGTGACCTCGACCTGTATGGTTCAGCGAGTTTATCTGTGGTTTTCATAATTTACAGGTCGGTAGATTATGGACACGAAATTAGATTTTGTGACGGATATGCCTGAACCTAAAGAGTATCACTAATGATATAAACTCGTAGAGCACTAGGACAACTATTATGAATAATACTGATTATTTATAAATCGTTTAACGGTTAAACAAAAGATACATGCAAATGGGCCTTTTGGTCATTTCCTAATTAATGAGTATTTGTATTTAATATTTGATTTTATTAAATACACATTAATTAAATGTCAAATTATGATATTTGACATATATCATATTATATGTATTTGAGATATTTAAGTAGTAAATATAATACATATATTTGAGATATTTTTATTTAAATAATTATTTAATTTTTTAATTGTTAAATAATTAAAGTAATTAAATTAAAAATATCTAAGTTGATATTTATTAAATGAAATGATTAAAGTGTATAAGTTTGACTTTTACATTAAATGAAATGGTATCAAAATGATCTTTGCTTCTTTAATTGTTAAAAAGTAAAATATCTTTTAGATATTTGTTTGGAAATATTGAAAAAAATTTGTTTTATTTTTCCACAAATTTCGGCCCTTAACCCTAGTATATAAAGGTTTTTTTCTTTCATTTCGCTTCACTTTTTGAAGTCTCCAAATAGAAAACAAACAAAGAGAGTTGAGAGAAAAAGTTTGAAGCCAAGAAGTTAACCAATGAAGAACTTGGATTTCAGTAAGTTTTTTCAACTTCCTATTAGAAGAAAAATTATTTCTTTTGTTCTTGGCTACAACATATGTTGTTCTAGAGTTTTTCTACTTTCTTACATTTGTTTTATGATGGTTGGAAGCATGAATGAAAGATGTATGTATGTGTGTTTAACAAAGTATGCTTATAAATGGTGTATAAGAATACTTTTGATCATTTGATGATCTTGTTTCCATTCTAGAGTTGTTAGGCCACTCGTTGATGACCTAGAATTGTTCTTGAGTTGTTTCAAAGTGGTGAGACTTGTTTGGTGTTGTAGAGATAAATTAAAGTGTTGGATTTAGTTAATTTTGGTTAATTTGGTTAATTGGACTAATTTGAGAAATTATGGTTCTTAACCTAAACCAAAATTAGGGTTTTTCATATATGTGTTGATAATGATGTATATATTATGTACATTTAATTTGGTGTTGATTGGATATCATCTAATGTTATTTTGATAAATTTGGGCCAAAATATAAAATCTGGTAATGTAAGGTGCTCTCGGCAATTTGAGAAAATTGTTGGATTTTTTTGTGAGTTGTATTTTCATGTATAAATCATTTTGATAGAATTTTGGAATCACTTAAATTTATATTTGACAAATTAGGACTAAAATGATCAAAATGTAAAGTTTTGGGGTCTCACAGAAAATTGAGAAAAATCTGATTTTTGAATACAAATTCTGTTTTTATTTATTGAGTAATTAGAATAAATTGCTTTATTTTAATTGCCCAAGAAAAATAATTACCATAAATTATTTTGGAGTGTAATTACGTGAAAATAGCGAAAAAAAAACGACGTTACCGGGTAACGGCTGCACAAACAGTGAACTGGTCATTGTTCAGGCAGCTCACGATCTGTCCAAATATTTTTGGGGCTGACCTGGGCAGTCCCCATGTGCATTGGTGGTTGGTTCAATCGGAAATGTGTTTTATATTTTGCAGAAAAATATTTTCGTAAAAGTTTCGTGGAGTTTCCATATTATTTATGTCGTTATATGATATCGAATAAATATATTTAGGTGTAATATGAATGAAATATTAATATTGGATATATGAATAATTTATTCGTAAGTTTAAAAATTTAAAACTACGATTTCGCCCGAACCGCGCTTCTTCCGCTGCGCCGCCATGATAAAACCCCAACAGAATTTGTTGGAAATAATTACCAAGCCCCAAGATCAACAAGAACAAGCAAAATATATAAATACATGAATGAATAATTGAAGTATGGCGGAATCATACTCACAATACTTGAAAATGGATGCTAAGATGATGCGAAATTCCTCCCTTGTGCAGTGAAGCTCTCGGCCAAGAAGAAAAGAGGGACTCCAAGTCGAGTTTGATCCTTCCAAGCTCAAGGATTAGTTTCCCATATCACCTATGTATGATCCCTTGAAGGTGCTAGCCTTTGTTGTGATTTTGAATGCACAATTTCTTCAAATCTTGCACACAAAAATTGAAGAAAGGAGAGCCCAAAACTGGATGCGCAGTTTCGGCAATGTGAGAGAGAGGAGTGTTATGATTTTTGTTACAAAAATCAATTTATATTTATGCCATAATATTATTAAATTAATAATAAACTTATGACACAAATCATGCAATGGCTTAGAGTGTCAAACACTCAAACTCCATGCAAAACCATTGAGTGTATTGTACACTATCACCATGCAATGTATTAACAATTAAATAATGCATAAAATGACATGTGTCATGTGGGCCCCACACAACCCAAATGAAAGTGGGCCCACGCGTACTCACGCGTCGGGTTCGATATTTCCGAAATACCGAACTTTCGTCGCGACGTTAATTAAATCGAATTTAAATAAATAATTGCGCCTAGCGAAATTATTATTTACGTCGCTAACGAATTAATTCTAAATTAACTCGTTTGTCCGAATTAAAATCTAATTTTAATTTCGCGTCGAAATCGAATTTCGATTATTATATCGAATATAATAATTTTACGATTAATTCCAAATTAATCGTTCTCTCTCTATGTATAGTACTTTATCCAAGATAAAGTCTCTCCGTAATTAATCCAAGATTAATCGAGTTTGAATCATACGTCATTGGTGAATCTTCGGGAAGCGACCCAAGAGATCTCTGGATATGTTGGCAGTAAATACGGCCGTCAGATTATCTGAACACGTACGTACTAAGTACTACGTTTTTACCGATTTACAAGACAAGGTTAGCCTCTAGCAAAACGCCATGCCTACCCAATTCTCCAGAAATATTCTTATTGGAATATAAGATCTATAACAGGCGTAGTATACCGTAGTATAGTGTATATCGAACCAGTATCGGATGATCACATGTAAGGCCTGGGGCTGGAGATGTGTCTGCCCCGTACGATACACATATCGGACATCAAGCAACCAGTCTCTTTGAATCGGATAATCCTGACCTAGTCATATTATCCCGATGGTTGCAACCATTATAGAGTACTAGTTCTGTATCCCTCGCGATCATCATCTCCATATGTCTGAAGTGATACTTCCATCTTGACATCACACCCAATACACTACGATTCTCGATAAACCCAGAAAAGGTGTACACAGAACCCGTTAAAGCCCTGGACCACCAAAACTAAGTTTACCGATTGTCATAAGTACTAGCGATGCAAGTCTCAGGTTAAGATCATATGCACCTACCCTGAAGCGGACTCCCATAGACACGCAGACATACTACCAATGGGATTCCGCGGGGTCTATCCAGAGCGAAGCTGTTTTCCGTACCATCGGTAAAACACAACCTCCTACCGCACTTGCATAAGTATCCTATACTTAAATATATGAGAACTATGCCGTTGTGCCCTTACAACATGCAGAAGTGCAGTACTAGTCTATTCTGCATTATCGATGTCCAATCTCGATAATACTACGACTAGGGATATTTAATGATTAAACCTTTATGGATTGATACCGTCTCATATCATCACAATCCGGAACTAATCATAGGGACTCTTACCATTTATATCAAAGTAAATAAATTACAAAACGGTAAAAGGCAATTTCATTACTACATAGTTAATTTTGTACAATAATACAATATCATTTACAAAATAGTGACGCTATTGGTCATAACTGTCTAACAATCTCCCACTTGGCCTATAGCCAGTCACTCAAGCATCTAATACCTGAACTATGTATGTGTCGCTCAAACTTTTCCCGAGGAATTATTTCGTCAGCGGATCTGCAATGTTGTCCTCTGATGCGATCTTTTCGATCTTCACATCGCCACGATGTATGATCTCTCGAATCAGATGGAATCGTCGAAGAACATGTTTGGATCGTTGATGAGACCTTGGTTCCTTAGCCTGCGCTATGGCCTCGCTATTGTCACAATACAATAAAACGGGCTCAGCTGCTAATGGAACTATTCCTAATCCAACTAGGAATTTTCGGATCCAAACCGCTTCCTTTGCTGCTTCAGCTGCTGCAATGTACTCCGCTTCAGTTGTTGAATCGGCAACAGTATCTTGCTTGGAAGATTTCCAGCTCACTGCTCCGTTATTCAAGCAAAATATGTACCCGGTTTGCGACTTGAAGTCGTCTCTGTCGGTTTGGAAACTTGCATCGGTATACCCAGATACCTCAAGTTCTCCATCTCCATAGATTAAGAAAACATCCTTAGTTCTCTTAAGATACCTAAGGATACTCTTAACCGCCATCCAGTGATCCTTCCTGGATCGGCCTGATATCGACTACACATGCTCAAAGCATAGGACACATCAGGTCGTGTACATATCATGGCATACATGATCGATCCAACTGCCGAGGCGAACGGAGTCCGACTCATGTTGTCTCTCTCATCTTGTGTTTTAGGACACATGTCCCTAGATAGATAGACGCCATGTGATGTTGGCAACAGTCCCCTCTTGGACTGATCCATGTTGAATCTCTTCAACACTTTATCAATATATGTACTCTGGGAGAGTCCAAGTAGCCTTCTAGATCTATCCCTGTAGATCTTTATTCCTAGAATAAAAGCTGCTTCTCCCAGATCTTTCATGGAGAATTTCAATGAAAGCCAAGCTTTCACCGACGTTAACATGGGAATGTCATTGCCTATAAGCAATACATCGTCGACATAAAGGACAATAAAAGTCAGTGCACTCCCACTAACCTTCTTATATACACAAGGATCATCTACGTTTTGAATGAAATCATATTCTTTTATGACCTCATCAAAACGTTGGTTCCATGACCTCGATGCTTGCTTCAGTCCATAAATGGACCGATTTAACTTACAAACCTTGTTTGCAAGTCTTGGTGCGATAAAACCGTCAGGTTGTTGCATATAAACATCCTCCAACAGGTTTCCGTTAAGGAAAGCGGTTTTAAAGTCCATCTGCCATATTTCGTAATCGTAATATGCAGCTATCGCAAGCATTATCCGAATGGATTTAATCATGGCAATGGGTGAGAAAGTTCGTCATAATCAACTCCAAGTTGTTGACGATACCCCTTCGCTACGAGCCTAGCTTTGTACGTTTGTACGTTGCCATCCATGTCGGTCTTCTTCTTGAAGACCCATTTGCATCCAATAGGCTTTACGCCTTCTGGTGCATCAACTAGTGTCCAAACTTGGTTGGTATACATGGAATCCATTTCGGCCTTCATGGCCTCTTGCCATAAAGTGGATTCGATACCTTGTATCGCTTCCTCATACGTAGCCGGTTCAGTATCCTCAATAAGATTAATATCTACATGAGGTGAGATCAGGAATCATACCTCTCAGGTATTACCCTGACTCTCTCCGACCTACGTAGTCCTTGTGTAATTGAAGATTGTGGTTCAGTCTCATCCTGGATGGATGTTCATGTTCCGTTCTCGATTCAGCAGGAAGGAACAGTATCACTACGACTTTCATCAAGTTCTACTTTCCTCCCACTAAACACTGCATTTAGGAATTCCTTCTCAAGGAAAACCGCATGTAGAGCAACAAATACTTTGTTCTCTTGTGGGTAATAGAAGTAATATCCTTTGGTTCCCTAGGATATCCAACAAATAGGCATTTATCTGATTTGGGTTCAAGTTTGGTACCTTCCAAACGTTTTACGTATGCCCAGCAACCCCAAATCTTCAGGAATGAGAAACCTGGTTTCTTTCCTGTCCATATCTCATACGGAGTCTGTTCAACAGACTTTGACGGAACCCTATTCAAAATAAGAATTGCACTTTCTAATGCATGTCCCCAGAAGGATATAGGTAGCTCAGTGCGACTCATCATCGACCTTACCATGTCAAGCAAGGTACGGTTCTCCGTTCAGACACACCATTTAATTGTGGTGTTCCAGGAGGCGTCCATTGTGAAAGAATACCATATTCTTTCAAGTAATCTTGAAACTCATTACTTAAGTATTCGCCACCACGATCCGACCGTAATGTCTTAATACTCTTGCCTGTTTGTTTTTCAACTTCGTGTCGAAACTCTTTGAATTTCTCAAAAGTTCCGACTTGTGCATCATTAGATACACATAACCATAACGCGATGCATCATCCGTAAAGGTTACGAAGTATCGATATCCACCTCTAGCCTGGCTAGATATGGGCCCACAAACGTCACTATGAACGAGGGCTAACAGTTCAGTGGCGCGTTCACCTTTACCACTAAAAGGTGATTTAGGCATTTTGCCTAATAAACAAGATTCGCAGACGTCATATGAATTTGGATCAAATCCGTCCAAGTACCCACTCTTCGAAAGTGTGGATATGCGAGTCTTGTTGATGTGTCCCAGACGACAATGCCACAAATAAGTTTCTTCCTTTGGATTACTCATTTTGAGCCTTTTGTTTGTTATTTTACGTTTTGGAGATTATTTATATTCAAAATATAAAGACCATTATTTGCATCGGCTGTGCAAATTTCTGCATCATTTTTATATAAATAACACCTGGTGTTTTTAAATACAAAAGTGTACCCATACTGGGTTAACAAAGATACAGAAATAATATTCCTAGTTAAACTAGGAACAAAATAACAATCATTTAGTTTAAGTACATGCCCTGAGGGCAGTTCCAAAACAAAAGTGCCTACGGCCAAAACAGCAACAGAAGTTCCATTTCCAACTCGTAGATCTACCTCCCCCGAAGCCAGTCTCCTGCTATCATGCAGATCCTGCACATCAGTACAAATATGAGAACCACAGCCAGAATCAAAAATCCAATTTTTATTAAGACTAGAAGTAGTCATATTTATCTCAATAACAAACATACCTGAGGCCGGTGCCTTGCCCGCCTGTATGTCCTCCTTGTGTCCCTTGTTCATGCGGCAGTCACGCTTCCAGTGACCTTTCTTGCCGCATTTCAGGCAAACATCTTGAGACTTGTCCCTTGGCTTCCCAGAAGCCTTTGTTGACTTGGCCTTGCCTTTGTTTCTATGCTTTTTCTTCTTAACACCCCCAGTTGCCTTGAGCCCAGCTTTCGGCGTTTGAGATGTTGATGCAAAGTGCGCCTCGCGCTGTTGCCTTTCAGAAGCTCTTTCTCTGACTCCTTGAGAATCGATAATAACTCTCCAAGAGTATCATCCGAATTCATTAATTTGTAGTTGATGACAATCTGTTTCCAAGTATCGGGTAGTGACTGTAGAAGTACATCTATAGACAGCTCAGGCTCCAAGACTATACCCATATTAGCCAATGCATCAATATCGGCTATCATTTGAGTCCCATGGACCTCAACAGAACTACCATCAGTCATACGGGAGCGAAAGATTTTCTTCACTAACTCGTACCTCGCCATCCGCTTATTAGTACGGTGAAGATCTTGCAATCTTGCCATCATATTATAAGGATCCAAGTCCCTATTCTGGCGGTGAAAGTGTTGAGTCATTGAAGCAAGCATGATTGACTGAGCCGTGTCACAATCATCACTGTGATTTTTCCATAACTCCAGCTCAAGTGGCTTAGTGGGCTTAGGCCCGAGAGGTTTTTGTATCGTATACAGTATCCTCTCCGCCCCAAGGACTATCCTTAGGTTCATTTCCCAGTCGGCGAAGTTGGTGCCCTTGAACACATTATCACCCATGATTATGTCACGGACATTTCCTTTGTTTGCCATCTTAACTACGATAATCTAATTATCTAGTTAACGATATGTGGGTACAGTCAAACTGTTACATAAAAAAAAATAACATTGTATTAGTCCAACTAATGTGTAAATATTGACGAAATAAGTTGTGTAAGCGCGTAAAGCTAAGTATCTTAACGATAATTGCAAATTCAATACTAGCCTCCCACTATTTCTGCAAGTCTCTAACCCTCTGTTGAGTACTCGGGAAATCCAATTCCTAGTGGGCTAGGATCCCGTTAAATAACACACAACCTTGACTTTGGCCAACAAATTGTATGATATTTAACTAGGTAGATCTCGAAGATCAATTGGATCCCATCCAATTCCTAGATCCGGTAGGTGGACATCTAAGTCCGAAACATATACATATGTCAATGTTAGACAGTTATGACCCATAGCGTCACTATTTTGTAAATGATATTGTATTATTGTACAAAATTAACTATGTAGTAATGAAATTGCCTTTTACCGTTTTGTAATTTATTTAAATTTGATATAAATGGTAAGAGTCCCTATGATTAGTTCGGATTGTGATGATATGAGACGGTATCAATCCATAAAGGTTTAATCATTAAATATCCCTAGTCGTAGTATTATCGAGATTGGACATCGATAATGCGGAATAGACTAGTACTACACTTGTGCATGTTGTGAGGGCACAACGGCATAGTTCTCATATATTTAAGTATAGGATACTTATGCAAGTGCGGTAGGAGGTTGTGTTTTACCGATGGTACGGAAAACAGCTTCGCTCTGGATAGACCCCGCGGAATCCCATTGGTAGTATGTCTGCGTGTCTATGGGAGTCCGCTTCAGGGTAGGTGCATATGATCTTAACCTGAGACTTGCATCGCTAGTACTTATGACAATCGGTAAACTTTAGTTTTGGTGGTCCAGGGCTTTAACGGGTTCTGTGTACACCTCTTCTGGGTTTATCGAGAATCGTAGTGTATTGGGTGTGATGTCAAGATGGAAGTATCACTTCAGACATATGGAGATGATGATCGCGAGGGATACAGAACTAGTACTCTATAATGGTTGCAACCATCGTGATAATATGACTAGGTCAGGATTATCCGATTCAAAGAGACTGGTTGCTTGATGTCCGATATGTGTATCGTACGGGGCAGGCACATCTCCAGCCCCAGGCCTTACATGTGATCATCCGATACTGGTTCGATATACATATACTACGGTATACTACGCCTGTTATAGATCTTATATTCCAATAAGAATATTTCTGGAGAATTGGGTAGGCATGGCGTTTTGCTAGAGGCTAACCTTGTCTTGTAAATCGGTAAAAACGTAGTACTTGGTACGTACGTATTCAGATAATCTGACGGCCGTATTTACTGCCAACATATCCAGAGATCTCTTGGGTCGCCCCGAAGATTCACCAATGACGTATGATTCAAACTCGATTAATCTTGGATTAATTACGGAGAGACTTTATCTTGGATAAAGTACTATACATAGAGAGAGAACGATTAATTTGGAATTAATCGTAAAATTATTATATTCGATATAATAATCGAAATTCAATTTCGACGCGAAATTAAAATTAGATTTTAATTCGGGCAAACGAGTTAATTTAGAATTAATTCGTTAGCGATGTAAATAATAATTTCGCTAGGCGCAATTATTTATTTAAATTCGATTTAATAAACGTCGCGACGTAAGTTCGGTATTTCGGAAATATCGAACCCGAACGCGTGAGTGCACGTGGGCCCACTTTCATTTGGAAACGTGTGGGGCCACATGACACATGTCATTTTATGCATTATTTAATTGTTAATACATTGCATGGTGATAGTGTACAATACACTCAATGGTTTTGCATGGAGTTTGAGTGTTTGACACTCTAAGCCATTGCATGATTTGTGTCATAAGTTTATTATTAATTTAATAAATATTATGGCATAAATATAAATTGATTTTTGTAACAAAAATCATAACACTCCTCTCTCTCACATTGCCGAAACTGCATCCAGTTTTGGGCTCTCCATTTCTTCAATTTTTGTGGCAAGATTTGAAGAAGTTGTGCATTCAAAATCACAACAAAGGCTAGCACCTTCAAGGGATCATACATAGGTGTTATGGGAAACTAATCCTTGAGCTTGGAAGGATCAAACTTGACTTGGAGTCTCTCTTTTCTTCTTGGCCGAGAGCATCACTGCACAAGGGAGGAATTTCGCATCATCTTAGCATCCATTTTCAAGTATTGTGAGTATGATTCCGCCATACTTCAATTAATTCATTCATGTATTTATATATTTTGCTTGTTCTTGTTGATCTTGGGGCTTGGTAATTATTTCCAACAATGGTATCATTGAGCTTAAAGAGCATGCAAATATATTAGGATGTTATTTGGGGAAAATTGTATGAAGCATGATTTGATGAGTTTGCTTGATTAAATATGCTTAGATGTATGTTATTTAGATAATACATCATCAATTTCATGGAAAATAAATTGGATTAATTTTTCCAACCCAAATGAGGCTTGGCCGAATACATGCAAGCATATGGACTAGATGATTTTGTTAGACAGTAATGACCCATAGCGTCACTATTTTGTAAATGATATTGTATTATTGTACAAAATTAACTATGTAGTAATTGCCTTTTACCGTTTTGTAATTTATTTACTTTGATATATAAATGGTAAAAGTCCCTATGATTAATTCCGGATTGAGATGATATGAGACAGTATCAATCCATAAGGGTTTAATCATTAAATATCCCTAGTCGTAGTATTATCGAGATTGGACATCGATAATGCGGAATAGACTAGTACTGCACTTGTGGGTGTTGTGAGGGCACAACAGCATAGTTCTCATATATTTGAGTATTGGATACTTATGCAAGTGCGGTAGGAGGTTGTGTTTTACCGATGGTACGGAAAACAGCTTCGCTCTGGATAGACCCCGCGGAATCCCATTGGTAGTATGTCTGCGTGTCTATGGGAGTCCGCTTCAGGGTAGGTGCATATGGTCTTAACCTGAGACTTGCATCGCTAGTACTTGCGACAATCGGTAGACTTTAGTTTTGGTGGTCCAGGGCTTTAACGGGTTCTGTGTACACCTCTTCTAGGTTTATCGGGAATCGTAGTGTATTGGGTGTGATGTCAAGACGGAAGTATCACTTCAGACATATGGAGATGATGATCGCGCAGGATACAGAACTAGTACTCTATAATGGTTGCAACCATCGGGATAATATGACAAGGTCAGGATTATCCGATTCAAAGAGACTGGTTGCTTGATGTCCGATATATGTATCGTACGGGGCAGACACATCTCCAGCCCCAGGCCTTACATGTGATCATCCGATACTGGATCAGTATACACTATACTACGGTATACTACGCCTGTTATAGATCTTATATTCCAATAAGAATATTTGGAGAATTGGGTAGGCATGGCGTTTTGCTAGAGGCTAACCTTGTCTTGTAAATCGGTAAAAACGTAGTACTTGGTACGTACGTGTTCGGATAATCTGACGGCCGTATTTACTGCCAACATATCCAGAGATCTCTTGGGTCGCTTCCCGAAGATTCACCAATGACGTATGATTCAAACTCGATTAATCTTGGATTAATTACGGAGAGACTTTATCTTGGATAAAGTACTATACATAGAGAGAGAACGATTAATTTGGAATTAATCGTAAAATTATTATATTGGATATAATAATCGAAATTCGATTTCGACGCGAAATTAAAATTAGATTTTAATTCGGGCAAACGAGTTAATTTAGAATTAATTCGTTAGCGACGTAAATAATAATTTCGCTAGGCGCAATTATTTATTTAAATTCGATTTAATAAACGTCGCGACGTAAGTTCGGTATTTCGGAAATATCGAACCCGAACGCGTGAGTGCGCGTGGGCCCACTTTCATTTGGAAACGTGTGGGGCCCACATGACACATGTCATTTTATGCATTATTTAATTGTTAATACATTGCATGGTGATAGTGTACAATACACTCAATGGTTTTGCATGGAGTTTGAGTGTTTGACACTCTAAGCCATTGCATGATTGATTTGGTCATAAGTTTATTATTAATTTAATAAATATTATGGCATAAATATAAATTGATTTTTGTAACAAAAATCATAACACTCCTCTCTCTCACATTGCCGAAACTGCATCCAGTTTTGGGCTCTCCATTTCTTCAATTTTTGTGGCAAGATTTGAAGAAGTTGTGCATTCAAAATCACAACAAAGGCTAGCACCTTCAAGGGATCATACATAGGTGTTATGGGAAACTAATCCTTGAGCTTGGAAGGATCAAACTTGACTTGGAGTCTCTCTTTTCTTCTTGGCCGAGAGCATCACTGCACAAGGGAGGAATTTCGCATCATCTTAGCATCCATTTTCAAGTATTGTGAGTATGATTCCGCCATACTTCAATTAATTCATTCATGTATTTATATATTTTGCTTGTTCTTGTTGATCTTGGGGCTTGGTAATTATTTCCAACAGTCAATGCATCCAATACATTTTCCTAACCATTTCCTCTGAATCAACTAAGCCTTGGCTTTGGCACAACAAACCTAATGATTCCAGTTAAGCGGGACCCATTGACGAGGAAAGTTTCGTAATCAATGTCGATGGACAAGAAGTGATCTTGACTTTGGCCAACAAATCACAACTTGGACAGGACACCGATGTGGAACAAAACTCTCATGATTCAAACACATCCTCAATTGACAAAGGTCTTGACTTTGGCCAACAAACCAATGCCAATTTCGGATCTTGAGAAAGAATCATTCAACGGAAGGAAAATCGCTTAATATTGTTTGAGGGATTTTTCGCGTAATTGGCAACCAATTAATTTATCTTTGTTAGGTCTCATCATCATACACCCTTAAGCATGCTTCTAAAACATCATAAAGCGCGTAAAGTAAAGTAATAGCGATATATACGGATGGATATGAACAACAACTTGTTCCTAGAACAAATCACTCCCTTTCCTCTCCCCGCTAGCACTATTCTACTCTTACCCAATTACATAATACAATAAGAGAAACCTCATTTACATTGAGGGGAATTAGGTGAGAAGAGAATACAAAGAGACAATAAGAGAAAGGCTGGACACGCAGGTCCAATTTATAAATTCTAAATTTACAATAATTTCTAAAATTACCCTTCCCTTCTAATATCCATCCGATATTCATTAATTTGTACATCACATCCACATTCATTCATTCAAGGCATGTTATACAACCAATCAAATCCAATTAATTAGTCTTTAATTAGGTGACAATACAATGTTCAAACAATTGTTTGCATTTGCGCGAGTCCAACTCAATTTGAGAATAAATACTTATAGTATGAATTCACGAATTATATCGAACTACTCGTTAAATCCAATTTAAGTCGTATTCAATACTAATCCTATTATTTAATTCTAAATTAAATATTTACACTTTTATTGTGCTTTTATAACTTAGATTCCAAATCTAATACAATCGGGTCTCAAAGCCCAACTAACATCTAATGTCCGTTTAATTAAAGTCCGATGGGCTTTCAATTGATTTGTTAGGCTTGGGTTTTGGTCAATGTATGGGTCAAACCCAATTACCAAGCCCAATAAGGAATCACCCTCATATGCCATAAAATCAATATCAAGCCCATAAGGCCCAATTAAACATAAAAGCCCATTTATTACATTTGGGCTTAAATGGTGTGATTTAGGCCCATTTTGGATCCTATCCAAATGGTCCAAATCTACTTGGCCCAACCAAGCCCATTATGTCCAAATATAATAGTTTTAGGCCCAATTCAAAATTAAACCCAACTAACCAAATTTTAAAATTCCAAATTTTATAACTTAATTAATTAAAGTGTATTATCATGATTAATCCTTTAAATCAATATTCCCAAAATATCAAATTAATCCATTAATCATATTTTTATCTTAAATATATGTCCAACATTATTTAATCAAAAAATCAAGTCCCTAATCCTCCATCAAGCATTCGGCCAAGGTGATTAAAATGGTTCCGATTTCGTTTTCAATCCAATCGAGTTACAAATCATCATTCCATATTGTTTCAAGTCATCTAATGTCTTAAAATTAAAAAATCATCTAGTCCATATGCTTGCATGTATTCGGCCAAGCCTCATTTGGGTTGGAAAAATTAATCCAATTTATTTTCCATGAAATTGATGATGTATAATCTAAATAACATACATCTAAGCATATTTAATCAAGCAAACTCATCAAATCATGCTTCATACAATTTTCCCCAAATAACATCCTAACATATTTGCATGCTCTTTAAGCTCTGATACCATTGTTGGAAATAATTACCAAGCCCCAAGATCAACAAGAACAAGCAAAATATATAAATA
>SKCR01032166.1:0-85654 GCA_019454045.1 Zanthoxylum bungeanum
CCCAATGTCAATTAAAAACTGCATTGTAACTGCACACTACGTTGTAAATCCCGAGGTCTTTGTCTAATATATACATATCACTAAATTATATTTAGTTTCAATCTAATCGTAATTAGATCGAATATGTATTTAAAAACAAGAGGTGCCACCATTAATATGTAAAATTATGGAAAATAAATTATTCCTATTGACGTTGATGTACCATATATTAGGAAATCTTCGGTGAGCCGTTCAGTGTTTATCAAATAAACACATACACGTCTATACGAGTCTCCAAAGACTCATGGTTCATTGGGATAAACCATTACACCAAGTCTCGATATACGACATGTACTGGTCTCAGCGGATTTGACCATGAACTTTATTTGAGAATATACAACTTATAGTGACACTTCCCAAAGTCAATTACAAACTGCATTGTAAATGCGCAATACGTTGTAAAATCCTGGGGTATTTTTCTAATATATATGTATCACTAAATCATATTTAGTTTCAATCTAAGCGTAATTAGATCGAATACATTTATAAAAATAAAAGTGCAACCATTAATATGAAATATTATGAAAAAAAATTATTCGTATTCATGAATCGGACATAAATACGATCCGGATTAGCGCTTCGAGCACCAACCCTAACATATATTACCATATTTCAAAACTAATATTTGCGTATAATATGTGATAATTAATAAGTTAATGAACTATATATTTTATTAATCTAAATTGTGAATTTTTCATGCATACTAAATCATGTATGTTATTTTTCCAAAATTAATTTTGAATTTGACACATTTTGTGTTTGTTTCACGTTCGATTATGCATTCGAACGAGTTCTTCTAGAAAATTTATGTTCATATAGCGTTTGCTACCACATTCGAGTAATGTTCGTCACCTCGTTCGAGCGAAAATACGGAATAATGTATTTTTTATGCGTTCAACGAGCATTCAAACGTCCTTGCATAATCTGCATACGCATAACGTATTTTTCAGTGCAAAATGAATGAATAATGCATAAATCAGAATAAACAACACAAATAAGTTAATAATTTCTTAAGATTGTTAAGCATAATGTGTTGTTATTCACTTTTAACATGCATAATTCAAGCAAATTGGCAATTAACAAGCATGCATTCCAATCAACTCAAAGATTTAGAAAAATTTGAGAATTATCTATAGGAAATGAAGATATCCAAACCAAGTCAAGTAAACTCTATCCTTAAGAACTTATTAGCCATATCCTAGTGCTCTTATAGATCTTTTGACCACCATTCTCCCATAATACTTGGTTGCTTCTTGTAAAATGAGCACTCCTTTCTTCAAGAACAATGAACTTGGAAAAATGATAGAAACACTCTCTCTATAGACTTTAGAATTAGTAATTATGTCTACATATATAGATATTGAAGATATACCTCTAGGCTTAATGATGCAATACTTTAAAGGGTTATATCTTTTCAATGTACCTTACAACTCAAATGGTTATATCCTTCACTCTAAGAGACATATCCCTTCAATTGCGACTTTCTTAAAAGCCATATATAAGAGGCATGACTTTTCACTAAAGCACCTTATAAATACACTTAATATTAGAAAATTTTCTACAAGTCCTCAACAATCTCTATATAACGATAAGTTCGGCCATAACCTAAAGGATTGGACTTTGGAGAGAAAAAAGTAATGGAAACACACACAAAACAAGGAGAGAACGTCATATTCAACTCATAACTGAATATTGAAGTAACGATTCTCACAACAAGTTTTTCTTCCCCTTTAATCTTTTCGGTTGTTATTATGAGTTCTTACTTTGTAACAGTGAATTATATGATTTTATTGAGTATGAATTATTACTAAATTCATTGATCTAGGGTTGTAATAGAACCTATACACACATAATTAATTTTATTGCATCTTTGATTTCTTTTGAGTGTTGATTTTGGATTATTTATCATTCTCTATGTGCAATGCATTCTATTACTTTATCACCAATAAGGTAGTTGTTATGAATCTTAATAAACTTGGAAAATTGAGCTTTGGTTTAAGCTTGGAAATCGATAACGCATGATTGTATTCATAGAATCGATTTTCGTACAGGATGAAAATGCATTGCAGGGCATGTATAGCAATAATTAGAACTTGATCATAATGAGTTTGACTTATATTAAGTATTATAATAATATAGGTAATTGAACTAAATTGGACGTTTCTACTCGACCATCGAAAGATGCTTGTAAATAATTTAATGTTCTAGTTTAGTGATACATATCAATCACTCAATTGTAGAAAAATGCATACTATTTTAACGTGCTTGGTGAAGTTGCAACCTTGTATTCTTTCTCAGATTACATAAAGTTTCCAAAATTTATAATTTCAATTTCAATTTACTTTAGTTTAAATTAATCAAAAAATCAAACCTCTTAGTCATTCACTTAGAAATAGAATTAAAAAAAAAAGTTTTAATATTTAATAAGCTTAATAGTATATCATTGTGGGTTTGATTTTTCTTATATTACTTATGCGATATGTACTATCCAAAATCGCTATCAAGATCTTCCATGCTTGAGAGGTTCGACCATGACTCTCTTATGAAAGAGAAAACAAAAATTTTCACTTTAAAAATAGGCCAAAACCGACTTTAGGGGGAAAAATGGTCATTTGATTATTTTAATCAAATTAAATAATAATAAGCTTTAAGTTAACAAATCCAATTTATAAACTTTAAGCTTAAAAGAATCATGCCACATGTAACCAATAATAATCAAACATATTGCATAACAATTATGTAATATTGATATAATTTGATTATCTAGATATTTAACATTTAAACACCTAAATAATTAATTAATACGATATTATTATATATGTATTTTTATTTACATTAAATAAAAAATACATATAATAATGGCATGTGTCAAAGTCTCTTTTGATAATTAATTAATATGTATCAAATCAAATCTTGTATCAAATACAAATACACATTAATTATTAATTGACAAAAAATCCCTTAATGTATATATTTTTGTTTAACCGTTTAAACGATTCGAACTAACTCATTTAATCTGATAAAATATTATGAATAATCTGTATTATTCATAACGCATTGTCCAAGTCCTCAACGAGTACATTGTTGGGGTTTTGGGTAAAATACCTAGTTAAGCAGCGGAACGTGGGAAAATCAAATTTTCCTATTTCTTTAATTTTTCTTGAGTAATTAAAATAAACTTATTTATTTTAATCACTCAATACTCAAAAATAGAAATTGTTAACCCGAAAATCATAATTTCAGCAAATTACCATAAGACCCCAAACTTTCAATTTTCATCATTTTAGTCCTAAGTTGTTCAAAACAAGCTTAGGTGATTTCTAATCACAACAAAAATAATTTTTACATCAAATATACATTAAAAACAGAAATCTGAAAAATTTCCAGATTTTTCAGTAATTACTGAAATGCCCCTAAACTTTGCATTTTGATCATTTTAGTCCTAATTTGTCAAATACATAATTAGGTGATTCCCAATCACTACCAAAATTATTTATACATGTCATACATGTTAAAATACAAATTTAATTCAAGAAAACAAATTTTCCAAAATTACCGAGAGGTCCCTCAAGTTTCCAAGAATTGCACTTTAGTCCAAATTGGTTCAAAACCATTCAAGATCAAGTCCAATCAACACCAAAATTAAGATACATCATATACACATCATTAATTAACACATATATGAAAACCCCCAAATTTAGAGAGGGATATGAACCATAATTTCTCAAAATTGTCCAATTGGGCAATTAACACCAAATTAATAAAATTCAACACTTTAATTCAATCCTTACTACACCAAACAAGTCTCACCACCATGAAACAACTCAAGAATAATTCTAGAATATTTATGAGTGGCTAAGCAACTCTAGAATGGCAACATCACCATCAAATGGCTAAAAGAGTGCTTAAGAACTAATTTCAAGCAATCTTTTTAACATACATGCTTTCATCTTTCTACCAAGTTCCCAACCATCAAAATACAACACACAAAGGAGCAGAGAAAGATCTAAGCTACACATATTGAAGCCTAGAGTCATAGAAACATTTTTCATGAAGAATAAGGTAAAGAAAAACTTACAAAAATACCAAGATTCCAAGCTTTTCTTCTTTTCCTTATCTTTTTCTCTTAACCTTACTTTGTATTTGATTTTAGGGTTCTTGGATAATGAAACAAAAAATGATAACCAAGGCTTATATATTTTCTAGCATGTGGCCGAAAATTGATGAAAAATAATAGCCAAGTGTTTTTATTTTTATTTCAATAAATAAATGGAAAATAATTTAATAAAAGTTGTGATACTTATCCATTAAACCATTTAATATAAGTCACAACTTGTACCAATTAAATCAAACCATTTATACCAATCAAAATTGACCAATTAATCCAATTAAAAAGTGTCATTTAACTTACTTTAATAAAGTAAAAAGATATTTATTATTTAATCAATTTAACATTTAAATAATTAAATAATTAAATACAAATATCTTAAATATATGTTTTATATTTACATTAAATAATCAAAATACATATATTAAATATAAATGTCAAATATCAAATTTGACATTTAATAAATGGCCGAAAGATCTCAAACGCATGTATTATCGTTTAGCCGTTAAACGACTTATAAATAATCAGTATTATTTATAAATGTTGCCATAGTGCTCTACGAGTATGTTTCATTAGTGATACTCTCTAGATTCAGGCATATCCGTCACGAAATCTAATTTCGTGTCCATAATCCACCCACCCGTAAATTATGACGACCATAGATAAACTCGTTGAATCATACAGGTCGAGGTCATCACATACGTATAATCCCTCCCTCATATGTATCCGGATTATCTCAGAGATATAGATAAAATGTCAAATCTCTATAGGTATAATCTCGTCGATGATTCTATTAGCAATCTCTTAATAACACTCAGAACTAACTTCTACAGTGTACCACGGGCCCATGGATTTAACAGATTGCTAATTACACATTGAATACCTATGCTATGTACACATAACTTTCGAATCCTATCTTGATACGCACATGATATCATGAGCATCAGTCCACACCCAACGAACATGCGGAGGTCTGATCTTAATAGATCGGTGACGTGACTGCCATCAAAGTATGAAGGATACCTCATACATCCACAGTGGTATCTCAAGTCTAAGGATCACTATGCTCACTCAACCTGAGAAGATTCATATTGACGTTGGTGTACCATCTATTAGGAAATCTTCGATGAGCCGTTCAGTGTTTATCCACTATAAATACCTATATGTCTATACGAGTCTCCCTAGACTCATGGTTCATTGGGATAAACCATCGGATCAAGTCTCGATATACGACATGTACTGGTCTCAGCGGATTTTACTAACCGACCTGTGTTAGTAAATCTTGACCAGGAAATGTATTTGATAATATACTTCTAGTAGTGTCACTTCCCAATGTCAATTACAAACTACTTTGTAACTGCGCACTACAAAATATATTATCGGGTCTTTGTCTAATATATACATATCACTAAATCATATTTAGTTTCAATCTAATCATAATTAGATCGAATATGTATATAAAAGCAAGAGGTATTACCATAAATAAGTAATATTATGGAAAAATGAATTGTTTGTATTCATGAATCGGACATGAATACGATCTGGATTGACACTCTGAGCACCAACCCTAACATACACTTCATATTGTGGGACTCTCTAAGTTTAGGTTTATCCGTCACAGAATCAAATTTCGTATCCATAATTCACCCACTCGTAAATTATGACGACCACAGATAACCTCGCTAAACTATACAAGTCGAGGTCATTGCATACGTATAATCCCTCCGGCTATCAATATTATACCGGAGATATAGATAGTAACGTCAAATTCATAAGGTATAATATAGTCGATTTTCAAATTTACGATCTCTAAATAACACTCGGAACTCGCTTTCAAAGTATACCACGACCATGGATTTACTAGATTGCAAATACGTACATGATACATATGCCTTGTACACATAACTGATAGATTCTATCTGATACTCACAGGATATCATAAGCATGGGTTCACACCCAACGAGCAGACTGAGGTCTGATCTAAATAGATCGGTGACGTGACCGCCATCAAAGTGTGGAGGATGTCTCATATATCCACAGTGGTATCGTAAGTCAAATGACCACTATGCTACTCGACTCGAGAAGATTCCTATTGACGTTGGTGTCCCATCTATTAGGACATCTTCGGTGAGCCGTTCAGTGTTTATCAAATAAACACATACACGTCTATACGAGTCTCCAAAGACTCATGGTTCATTGGGATAAACCATTACACCAAGTCTCGATATACGACATGTACTGGTCTCAGCGGATTTTACTAACCGACCCGTGTCAGTAAATCTTGACCATGAACTTTATTTGAGAATATACAACTTATAGTGACACTTCCCAAAGTCAATTACAAACTGCATTGTAACTGCGCAATACGTTGTAAAATCCTGGGGTATTTGTCTAATATATATGTATCACTAAATCATATTTAGTTTCAATCTAATCGTAATTAGATCGAATACATTTATAAAAATAAGAGGTGCAACCATTAATATGTAATATTATGAAAAAAAATTATTCGTATTCATGAATCGGACATAAATACGATCCGGATTAGCGCTTCGAGCACCAACCCTAACATATATTACCATATTTCAAAACTAATATTTGCGTATAATATGTGATAATTAATAAGTTAATGAACTATATATTTTATTAATCTAAATTGTGAATTTTTCATGCATACTAAATCATGTATGTTATTTTTCCAAAATTAATTTTGAGTTTGACACATTTTGTGTTTGTGTTATGTTCGATTGTGCATTCGAACGAGTTCTTCTAGAGAAGTTACGTTCATGTAGTGTTTGCTACCACGTTCGAGTAACGTTCGTCACCTCGTTCGAACAAAAATACGGAATAATGTATTTTTTATGCGTTCAACGAGCATTCAAACGTCCTTGCATAATTTGCATATGCATAACATATTTTTCAGTGGAAAATGAATGAATCATGCATAAATCAGAATAAACAACACAAATAGGTTAATAATTTCTTAAGATTGTTAAGCACAATGTGTTGTTATTCACTTTTAACATGCATAATTCAACCAAATTGGCAAATAACAAGCATGCAATCCAATCAACTCAAAGATTTAGAAAAATCTGAGAATTATCTATAGAAGATGAAGATATCCAAACCAAGTCAAGTAAACTATATCCTTCATAACTGAATATTGAAGTAACGATTCTCACAACAAGTTTTTCTTCCCCTTTAATCTTTTCAGTTGTTATTATGAGTTCTTACTTTGTAACAGTGAATTATATGATTTTATTGAATATGATTTGTTACTAAATTCATTGAGCTATGGTTGTAATAGAACCTATACACACATAATTAATTTTATTGCATCTTTGATTTCTTTTGAGTGTTGATTTTGGATTATTTATCATTCTCTATGTGCAATGCATTCTATTACTTTATCACCAATAAGGTAGTTGTCATGAATCTTAATAAACTTGGAAAATTGAGCTTTGGTTTAAGCTTGAAAATCGATAACGCGTGATTGTATTCATATAATCGATTTTCGTACATGATGAGAATATACCTCATGGCATGTATAGTAATAATTAGAACTTGATCATAATGTGTTTGACTTATATTAAGTATTATAATAATATAGGTAATTAAACTAAATTGGACGTTTCTACTCGACCATCAAAAGATGCTTGTAAATAATTTAATGTTCTAGTTTAGTGATACATAGCAATCACTCAATTGTAGAAAAAGTGCATACTATTTTAACGTGCTTGGTGAAGTTGCAACCCTGCATTCTTTCTTAGATTACATAAAGTTTCCAAAATTTATAATTTCAATTTTAATTTACTTTAGTTTAAATTAATCAAAAAATCAAACCTCTTAGCCATTCACTTAGAAATAGAATAAAAAAAAAGTTTTAATATTTAATAAGCTTAATAGTACGTCATTGTGGGTTCGATTTTTCTTAAATTACTTATGCGATACGTACTATCCAAAATCGTTGTCAAGTTCTTCAATTAAAATGAAGAAAATGAAACATAATGTTAAGAATATAGAGAAATTATAAACATTCAAACCTAAAAATTGACATAATGCCGCATGCTTCAAAAGCTGGACTTTTGAAAACTTCAACAGCAGTTAGGGGTGAGCAAAACTGATTTCGGTTCCGGTTCCGCATGGAACCGGAGCCTACTCGGAAAAATTCGGTTCCGCACTAAGTGGAACCAGAACCTACCCAATTAAATAGGGTACCCTATTATTCGGTTCCGGTCCGATTCCGGTCCGGTTCCAAATTACCATATTTTAAAATATTTTAATGAAAACTACATTCCGATACGAGTCCGTAGGAAAAAACGGGGACCGAATCGGAGTGCGGAAGCTCAAGAACGAAGAAAATGAAGTTTTAGACTTTTAATGCTCGTCAGCCTCATTACCCTTTCTGTTTTCATTTACAATTATGCAAGTTATCAGTGCATTAAGTTGTCTAGTTGTGAAACCTTGGGGTGACATACCTTCGTTTATCGGATGACCTGTTAGTGGAAAATAATTTCAAGATATTTAAGATATTTGTGAAGAAAATGCATGCTGATCAAGTAAGCAATTCTTCACGTGCATAATTTTGGATCATGCAAAACATACTTGTTTGAAAAAAAAAATTCTGAATTACCACTGGTGAGACATGGACTGGTCTCTTACAACGGGTGGTGGCTAGATGCAGAAACATAGCATCATTTGAATTACCAATCAAATAAGCAACTTGATTTGCAGTGCTAATAAAATGCCTTGTATGGTTATATGTTCATATAAATCTCTAAATGTTCATATAAATCGGTTTCATGATCCGGTTCCGGTTCCGGTTCCGACCATTTTGGAACCGGAACCTACCCGGATAAAATTGGTTCCTTCATTTTTGGAACCGGAACCTACTCGATTACAATCGGTTCCGGTTCCAACCGGTTCCGGGTAGAACCGGAACAGGTGCTCACCCCTAGCAGCAGTAGCATCAGAAGTTGTTTTGATGGCTTATACAAGACCATTGGCTGCTGTATCCAAGATTTCGTGCGGACGCTATTGAGAGAGAATGAATATTAATATTATATATATATATATATATACATACACACTCAAGTGCGAATGTTCTCACGAAATTTTCGCATGGACACACGATAAAATATCGGTACTTTATCGTGTGTCGTATGAATGAATAACTATACACAGTTACACACATACAAGTATATGTATAATATATATGTTCACCTATAAAGCCACCCAAACGATTTTTAACTAGACATGCCTTTATATTCTAATTGTGGGATGGCGCGTTTTGTACTTGTGGTACGTCCATCATGATGTTTATAATTATATTTTGTTTTTTTTTTTATAAAATTCCTGCATGAGACATTTATTAATATGAAATATTAAGGTGTCAATTTTTATTAAAATATGGATATAGGCTATGATAAATGAAATTGGACATATATTGCTTGGTTTATGCAGCCCTAAGTAGCACTTGTTTATATGGTCTTGATTGACATTTGTTTATATGGCTATGAGTTGCTCTTTTTACGCTCCCCGATTGGTGTTATTAGGACTGTAATGACGTGTCATTGAGTACAAGTCCCTTAACCTGCGCATGACTTATTTATTATTATCTAGCCCGGCCCCGAGGGGCATATATCATTATACATATTTTAATTTCTCATTATATATATATATATATATATATATATATATATATATATATATATATATATATATATACTGTTGAAATTTTATGAAAGTTGCATCATTGATGTTTTTATATGTAATAGGCATAAATGTATTTAAGCTCACCCTTTAATTTCACCCATCCAGGTAGTTTTCATTATTATTTGGAGAGTCAGAAGCGTAGTTGATTCCTCAAGGGTTTGGATCTTGTCGAGTGAGTTCTTTCGTAACTTGATTATGGTATGATTTGATTTGTATTTAAATTATCATAATTGTAGTATTATTTTGTTTTCATAAATTAATCACATTAGATTATCACATTTAGTCGTGAGAATATTTTTGATAGCTTTCTAGAAGATTTTATATTTATTTATGTTTTAAAATCCTCAAGATATGTTTTAATTTTTTGACCGATTTTCTTTAATTGTTAACCATTTTGATTGGTCTTTAAATTAGTCTTATTTTGTGTTATGTACCTAAATTTGGGGCATGATGGGAATACTCAATAATGCTAGCCTTAAATAGTAGTCTAAATCTTAGGTTAAACTCCTAATAAAACTGAATGACTAAACTGCCTATAATGAACTAATTAAAATAAAACATAATAGAAAAATATTATTCACGCATCACTATTCACATGCACTGTTCATGAATCATCGTTCATCAACATTAGCAGATTTTCTTAATCCTATATCATTGATATTTTCTTTCTCTCTTTCTCTCATCCTTCCATTTATCTGCATACTTTTTTATTTTCCTGCACAACGTATAACTTTACAACCCAATCTTACGGCACGAGCTGACCACAACCATGCACCATTTGTGTCAGTGTTCTCGAAGGCACCCCTCCGATTGGTATGATTATCAGTCTCGGCATGAATGTTCTTATTTGGACATCCGTTTTTTTCATTGGGTATGGATAGAGACCAAAGGTCTTGAGCGACCGATACGGCAAATAAAGTTTTTGGGGAAAAGAAAAAAAGCCTTTCCGGTTCAAGTATGACCACTATTGTCTGTGTTACTGTTTATGTGACTGTTCATACCGATGTTCATGTCATTGTTCACTGTTTTTGTCATGCTCTTACACTAGCCTTGCTATAGGGTAGTTTCTTAGAATGTGTAGGCAGTTTTCAATTGGGAATCCACTGCTTTTACACGAGTGTTTTGTTGTTTTCAATTTCTTAATGAACTCAATTGTCTCAAATAATTATCCATCCTTTCTCTGTTTATGTCGATCTTGTTGATTTGTTTTAGTGCTAATATGTATATGAAATATTTGTTTTGTAACCCATTAAATATATAGGATTTAATAATCTAATAATGAAGCATAATTTTGATGCTATATAGCGGTACCGATGGTTTCGCTTGGGTGACAGATTTGTCAGTTTTGAATCCAAAATATTCTATTTATTCTATTATGTGCGTCAATTAAAAATTAAAATAAAAAAATAGAACTCAAATACACTGAAGCTCTGATATTTACATAATTATAAACAAGAACATCAACACAAATGCCAACAGAACAAGCAGCTTTGATGTAAATCTCCTCTGGCCTGCACTCATTGTACTATCTGTTTTGATCATGATCCTGAATTGGCAATCCCCTGTGGATGGATTTGAGTTGGTAACAACAGAAAGGTTCGGAAACTGGCAGGCACTATCAAGTTGATTACTCCTCTGGTAGTAACTGTTGAATGCATAAGAAATGTTCCCACGAGCGTCCAAATTCCCACAGGAAGTTCCATATCCAAGACTAGTGCAATCAGCATTTGCACAAGCGTAACTCACGCTAGGTGCAACTTGTGGGTCATCAAGGCTTGCGGAGGGTGACATAACACACCATTTTTGGGCAAGATAATGTATATCTTTGGCTGGCACCAAACTGTTCCTTCCATTTCCGAGGCTAATCTGGTATTTAGGCTGTCCATCCAAGTAAAATATACCCCAATGGCGTTCAAAATTCCCTGGCATAATGCTTTTGGCATCTTCATCTATGAGGCTAAATAAGTAAGCATCAATGGCACCAGATCTCATTGGGGTTCCCTTTCCGGAATTGACTCGTGACATGTAACCTTGGTTGAACCGCTGGCCGAATTTTAGATTTGCATTTTTGTCCCCGTCAGTTGGCCATCCAATCTCTCCAACGATTATGGGCAAGTTACCAAAACCATTTTTCTGTAACGCCCATACCAGTGTATCATAATTTGCATCAAAAACATTTTCATAGACTCTTCCATTATCATTGATTGGAGATGAATTGTTGCTGTCAAAGAAGGCAAAATCAACAGGGAAATTTGGATCGTTATAGAGGCTTATGAAGGGGTAGATGTTTACGGTAAATGGACCTCCATTGTCACTTAAAAACTTAACAATCAGCAGCATGAGATCGTGAATGTCTGTCCGGAAGTCACCTTCTGAAGGAAGATTAGACTGACTTTGGTAAACATCAGCGTTGAGAGGGACAGTGACTTTTATTCGAGTGCCTAATCCAGCTTTTATAAGAGCTGCTTGAATATTTTGAAGAGCAGGAAGTGTTGTTGTAAGGAAAGTTCCATTGAAAGTCGGTAGAAATGGTTCATTTCCAACTGCAACATACCTTGATAAGAAGAAGATAATTAAGTCAAAGGAAGCCAAGGCCTCGCAGCTAATCTCCTTGAAATTTTAATCACATAATATCTCATTTATCTAATCCTTAAATCCTTCAACTCGAATCTGTCCAACTAAGCTGCCTATTGGTTTTCCTGGAAGCTAAAAAATGAAGAGCAAAGAGGGTTACCTGATGTCGACGCCATTGGAGGAGACATGGGAAGAGACATTTTTAGAGACCCAATTTTCAGCAGCCTGGACACTATTGGCAAGAATAGATAGCATATCATTGGGAATACCCACCATCACTTGAATCCCAGAATTAGCAAGTGTCTTTAAAGTATTAGAATCGGCATCGAATAGTTTAACCTTATCAATTCCGTTGTCTTTTAAAAGCCTCACTACTGTTGAAGGCGGCAGAGTGTGTGTTGCTTGAGTTCCCCAATTCACTCCAATTCCAGTCACAAGCGCAGGACCCACAATCACGCCATAAAACACCAACAAGCCAATCACAAACTTTCTACAAATCATTTGATTCCGAAATCCCATAATTCTCATAGCAATTTGACTGAAAAAGTACAAATTTTATGGATAGAAATGAAGTTCAGTAACTGTGTTGAATAAGAGAATCAAGAAAAGACAGAGTGAGAGTAAAGCAACAAAAGCAAAAGACACAAACAGTATAAGAAGAATACTTACTGATTTTATGAAAATTGCAAGTGGTTCAAGCTCTGAGCAGAGTGAGAGAAACAGAAATTTGATCAGTTCTTTTTTCTTTTCTTTTTTTGATCTAGCGCTTTGGGCGATGATTGATTGAGAGAATAAATACCAAACTTCTAAAAGAGGGAGAATTTGAGATAAAGCATATATACAAGACATGGATCATCATCATCATCAAGCATTATTAGTAACCAAATAGCCATGTTTCAGTCAGGTATGAATGTAAAAACCAATTCTTTAATGAATTTCTCATTTTAAATGCAATTAATTATATACTACTTACGTCATGAAACACAGACCCGAGAATATTTATTTGTTTTTTTTTTTTTTTTTTTTTTTGGGGGTTGGGGTGTTTTGTTTGTTTACACGTCTGAAGGGTATTGATTGGACTTTTGAATTTTTTTTTTCTTTTTTGGGAGAAGAAGAAGACATGAAGAAGGATCTTGAACTTTAAGAGGGCGGTTTTTGACCTTTCACAAAATGCCTTTGGTTTTGGTCGAGGGGACCCTTTTCCACTGACAAAAGAGATCCATATCCACTTCCTTGCGATAACGTTCACGTCTTTTGTCGGGAAAAATTACTGTACAGAGTACAATACAATACAGATTATATTATTTTCGTAGTAACAGCTCACTCTGTTTGAAAAACTTTTCAAGTTGTTCTTGTTGCTTATCTCCCAATTATTCATTTGTATCCTTTAATTTATGACTATTGTAAATTTGTAAGTGTCAACAACTAAAATTGAGATCATGTATTATATCATTTATCACGTGGTGGGTTATGAATTATGATTCTGTAATTTCTATGGGCTCATTCGTAACCTTCATTTGGGTTTCATCTCCTGTTTTTAGCCCAACATATATGCAATCTCTCTTTGGAAGTTAAACTGTTTAAGAGAAACCATGAATGTAATGACAAGTACTGTAGGGGTGGCAATTTGGGTCATGATTCGTTTATTCGTTCGATTCGATTCGCTTTAAAGCGAATACGGGTTTGAAAAAATGGATTCGTTTAATAAATGAGTCAATTCGATTCGATTCGTTTATTAAACGAATCGAATGCGAATTTAAGCTCATTGATTCATTTATTCGTTTAGGATTCGTTTTATTATTTTTATTTACTAGTTCTCGTTAATTTTCAATTAAGATTCGGGAAATAATAGCTAATTATCAAAGAAAAAATAATATTTTCGATATTTGGTGAGGTATTTTTAGTAAATATATTAATTACATATTTCATATGTATATATTTATGAAGAATTAATGTAAATCAAGTGTGATAAAATATTTTATTAAATAATATCATTGAGTAAACGAATAAACGAATATTCGTATTCGATTCGTTTAATAAACGAATCGAATACGAATCCTGATATTAGAATTCGTTTAATAAACGAATCGAATACGAATCCATCACATTTTGTTTCGATTCGTTTATGATTCAATACAAATTCGATTCGTTTAGGATTCGTTTTGCCACCCCTAAAGTACTGTCTTTAATGGAAGCCATGGGGCATGTGCCGAGATGTGTGGTTTGGTTACAACAAGCATACATATCTTATTAACTCTGGTTTCTTTCGTTTTGGTTTATAGTAAGAATCAGTTTGTTTGCAATAAAATGATATTCAGAAAATTTTTCTTTATTTTATGGTATCTGGCGCAGTTAAGTCAATATAAATAATTTTATAATCATTGAAAAAAATAAGTAATTTCTCGAAAAATAACCTACGGAAAAATAAATTTGCAAGTCATTTCATGGATTTTTTTTCTTTTGTCAAAAATATCCATAGCTCACTTTAGAGAAAGACAAAATTCGAACTTTGACCCAGCTCTACATTGATTCCGGTCGGGATGTGTTTAATCGATCTGGGTTTGTATTCATATATGGGGAAAATATATCCAGACCTAGATGCTGGTATACTCAGTATGGATCTGAGTATGCCCAGATTGGATTCGAAATTTTAGATTTTTTAAATTATATTTGTATATAATTATGGACGCATGTCCTTTGTTGGAAATTCTTCTAAATATTCATAAAATGATATATATGTCTTTTGGATGCAATGAGTGCATGAGAGGGGTACAACCCTTGGAGTGCTGCACCCCACCCCAAGGGGTGTCCTATTGGCACCCTTCCATGACTTATAAAAGAGCATGTTATCCAACTACAAGAGATATAGAGGAAATCCGTTTTTTGAGTGTCATTGTTTTCCATTTGCTTTTGAGAGAGAGTTCCACCAAATCCTAGTTTAAATACTTGTTAATGAGTGCTCATTGAACAAGAAGTAACCAAGTTATCCTGGGAGAACATTGGCCAATTCGAATCCGAGAAGCACCAGTGACAGAGGCTAATAAGTTCTTAAGGACAGAGATCTATCTCGACTTGGACTGCATTTCATCGATTTTTTCCAGGTTTTTGTTTAATGTGCAAGTTTTAGGGTTTTGTATATTTTTGATTGATTTTTCTGGTTTTTGATTCATTGGATTGCATGTTAGTTTACTGTTTAACGACTATTAGAACCAGATCCTTAAATTCTGGACTCGCGTGGATAGACCTGGCCACAGTTCTGGTTCGGAACCAAAACCGAACCAGTTGGAACCCGACGGTTTCGGTTCCAACCGGTTCCAAAACCGGAACCGAAATTTTTTGATTCGATTAGGATTCACCCCTGACCGAACCGAATGGAACCGGACGGTTCCAGCAGTTCTATAGTTCCAACTGGAACCAAACGATTACGGTTGGAACTGTAGCCCAACGGCTACTAGCCGTTTTCTCCCTGCCATAAATAAATAAATACTAATTTTAATTACTAAATTACCCTTAATAACATTAATAAAACGGTTAGTTGGTTACTACAACGAAATAAAAAACATAGGGATAATACGATTAACAACCCGAAATTAGATAATTATTTATCTACCAATTCCGAGTTTTCTACTGAAAATTTAGTGAGAAAATTTTTCAAGTACTTGACTGGTGGAACCGACATCAAAATATATTTCCTGTATTATCATTTATTGCTAAAAAGGTTATGGCAGCACATATTTTCATCGTTGCGGTTGAGCAAGCCTTCAACTTAGGATGTAATATATTAGAAGCGAGACAATCTTCATTACATCCAAGCACTTTAGAAGCAACAACATGTGTGGATGATTGGTCCCTGAGGCAATAAGAAGATGCCCCAATGACTTTGAAGACTTGTTCGACAATGCATTTGCAAGTGCAAGCGGAACGGGAGCTGAATGATCAACAGGTACTGATAATTATGATGATTGATTAGTAAATAATTGTAAATTGTAATGGGAAATTATCTTTGAAAAATAATGAAACTACGTGAGCTTTGATTCCTCTCACCCCTGGAGGATATGTAGGCAACTTAAGTTTTTAAGAATTTAAGTTCAAGCTCTTTAATTTTATTTTTAATTTAATATTATCTAAATTCAAATTCATAATTTTTTAATCTCATTTATTTTTTATAAAATCATTATTAAAATTTAAATTAAAAAACCGAATGGAATAGGAACCGGAACCGAACGGTTATGTTCCAGTTCTGGTTCCACAAAAGTGTGGAACCGGAACCGAACTGAAATTATCCGGTCCGGTTCTCGGTTCCATAAACCGAACCGGATCGGTGGCCACCTCTACGCGTGGATTTCGATTCGAGAATACATGAATCCATAAATTCATATTTTTTTTTATCATTTTTAATTATATTTTTACCAAAGTTTAGATTTGTATCTCGAAATTCCGGGCTCGTGCAAAATTTGATTTTTTAAAAAATCTTTTTTGAATTATAATTGTATAAAGTTAATAAAATTCTGAACCCGAGTTTCAGAATTGTGGATATGGATCCGGAAATCGAATATTTTTTTTTATCATTTTCAATTATATATGTATGAAATTGTGGACTCGAGTCTCGAAAATTCGAACCGGCGACCGAATCTAGAAATTTGAATCCGAGTATACCTAGAATAGATCCCGAAATCCTATTTTTTAATTTTTTTCTAAATTATATTTGTATGAAATTAATAAAATTATGGACTTGTGTATCGGAATTCCGGATCCATATGGATATGGATCCGAGAATACTTGGATCCGAAAATGAATATTTTTAATCTGTTTCAATTATATTTGTGTAAATTTAATAAAATTATGGATGAGAGTCCTGAAAATCCGGACCTGTGTAGATCAGGATCTGGGTATCCAGACCGAATCAAGAAATTAGAATTTAGGTATACTTGGACCAGATCAAGAAATTCGGATTCGAGTATATCCAGACAGGAGATAGAAATTCAATTTTTTAATATATTTTTCAATTATATTTGTATAAAATTTATAAAATTTTGGACTTGGATCTCGAAATTCTGGACCTGTGGAATACAAATCCATAATTTTTTCCTGACATGGGTATTTTTCATACCTATGTCTTCCGGGTCTATACAGATTTAGGTCCGAAAATACATGGTCTCTATTCGTGCGGGTCCCGAATTTTGCTATCCAGGTTTGATTTTTTTTTTTATAACCCGGGTCTTCCGGGTATATGCATATTCGAGGCCGACCCGCTTTCATAAATACTTGTGTTTGGATTCGTGCTGATCTAGAATTTCACAATCAGAGATCGAATTTTTTATGGACCCCAAGTATTTTCGAAATCGAGTCTTCCAAGACAATGAAAATCTGAGTCGAACCTAAATCTTTTTTCTATCCCTACTTATAACCATCAGAATTTTTTTTTAAAAAAAAATTTTGGACTCGCCAAACACCGAAAAATGATTTTCGAAAAATATTTTAGGCAATAGCTAAATATTGGGAAACACTTTCCTTTCCAGAAATGATTTTCATTAAAAATGATTGACATACGGAAATGATTTTATATTGAAACAAACGGACCCAAACTAGGAATAAGATAACTAAAGACAAACGAAATAAGTAACAGCTAATCATCTTATACAGATAAAGTATTGTTGCTCTAATGTTGTGTACTTGCTGCTTCCCACAAACGTCAATAGGTTCACGGGTGGAGTAGCAATACTACTGTTGTGGCCACATATTACAAAGCCAATTCATTTGAGTCGCAAGGTACATGTAAATCTTGAGGAACAATGACTAATTGCTAAGACGGGTCTTAGTGGTGGTGCTGTTTGGAGAGTGGCCAACCGCAGTAAGGGCAAAATTGAGCATTAATTTTTTTTAAGTTCGAACCAGTGAATCGTTATCAATTACCAACTTATCGGTCCATATTTTGTTTCTAGTAGTACACCGCTATTAAGTAGCAACATAGAAGTGCGCAGTAAAAGATAAAAAAATTTCGAAAACATTTTTTTTCCAAAACCCGTTGAAGTTCGATTAACCGAACCAGGTCAGAAAGAATATTTGATTATTCTCTAGAGTTTGGTTAATCAAATTTAGGGGTTCGATTGACCAAACTCTACAAATTTCAGACCGTTGAGATTTTTACCCTATAACATAATATTTCATGTAAACGAATTACTAATAAAGTATGTATTGTTCATTCATTATTCATTTAAATTATTCGCATGTTATAAATTATTTATAATGCCATTGATTACTCATATAGTTTCAAACTTAGTGTATGAGTATCATACATAATAAAATTTAAGTTTAAAATCAGTAATCTAAAATAGTCCATAGAGAGTAAATAATGATTGGTACTTTTTTGATTTATCTATAATTGAGATCCATTATATAAATATACGACGACCTTGATCCATGATTGTTCATGTGAAAACATGAGAATAAAAGCATTTTATATAATGTGATCATATAAGACATGACCCAAATAGAAATGAATTTCTTTTAATATTCGTTAGGTAAAGAAATTTATATCTATCTACTAGATGATCATATTGTAACCAAAATAATGTCATTAAACAGCAATTAACATGCAAAATAACAAATCAAACAACCAAGAGATCTATATGCAATAAATAACCCTAAACCAATTAATATTCGAAAACAAAACAAGAAACAGAGATTACTGAATTGTCCAAGTCGAGATGATCTCTGTCCTAAGAACTTATTGGCCCCGTCACAGGTGCTCTACGGATTCAAATAGCCAACGTTCTCCCAAGATAACTTGGATACTTCTTGTTCAAGGAGCACTCCTTAACAAGTAAACAAACTAGGAAGATGGATGTAACTCTCTCTCAAAGAAAACAATGAAAACCAGTGACTTTACTTGTCTAATTCGGATTTTATTTTTCCAACCCTGGAATAGAAGTTAAAATCTTCTTTTATAAGGAAGGGGGGGTGCCAAAGGGCACCCCTTGGGATGGGATGCAACCCTCCCAAGGATTGCACCCTTCCCATGCACCTTATGAAAGAAAAAGACATAAAAGTCCTTAATGAAAATTTAAGAATTTCCAACAATCCCCCACATTCTTTAAATATTCATGGAGACACTTGAGAGAGTTACAATGAACTAAAACTGCATCGAAATAGGTAGCTTTCGCCTTGAACCTTTCCTAGTGAATGACAATCGGATTTACTAGGCAAACCAGTGACCCATAGTCTTGAACTGTTTCGCCGTTGGTGTAAACCAAGACAATTGCCAACACACAGCCTTAATTCGTCCATTTTTCCGTTCTACGTTTGTGTTCATTTCGGCCTTGAACAACAGTCCTGGATTCATCAAGCACTTTAGGGTAACCCGCCTTTAAAGGTTCCCATGGAAGCGGCCTCACTTCTTACTTGAAATAGGTGATCTACTATGAAGAGGTAATCTGTCTTTACCCCCATTAGGACTCATCTCCTAATAGTGATCATTAAAAGCCTTAGCTTATCCTCATCAATGACAGACAGCACTCAGCGTCATTATCGGAATGGGAAAGAGTACGAAACTCTTCAGTGCTTGTTTTGAATTGCACAAAGTTTTTGTTGTCCCTTTTGAACCTAGATCTTAGGATCTCCAGTCAACTAGGTTGGGTTTCCACAGTGACAATTCTTAGATTATAGGCTTCAAGCCCATTCCCCTCGATGACTTCTCAACTTGCTCTCGAGGTAAACCTTTAGTTAGTGGATCCGCTAGGTTTCCCTTCGACTTAACATAATCGATCGTTATTATGCCACTTGAGAGCAGTTGACGTATGGTATTATGTCTCCGACGTATTGTCGAGACTTACCATTATACATTGTATTTTGGGCTCTCCCAATAGCCGATTGACTGTCACAATGTATGCTTATTACTGGCACCGGTTTGGGCCAACTAGGAATATCCTCCAGGAAGTTTCTAAGCCATTATGTTTCTTCCGCTATTTTGTCTAACGCTATGAATTCTGATTCCATAGTAGACCAGGCAATACACGTTTGCCTCGAGGATTTCCATGACACGGCTGCATTACCAAGTGTGAAAACAAATCCACTCGTGGATTTGGAATCCACCGTATCAGATATCCAGTTAGCATCGCTGTATCCCTCTAGTACAGCAGGATATCTCTCGTAATGTAGCCCATATTTTGAAGTTTCTCTCAGATACCTCAAAACTCTTATAATGGCTTTCCAGTGGTTATGTCCTGGATTGCTCGTATATCTGCTAAGCCGATTCACAGCTTGAGCGATATCAGGTCGTGTGCAGTTCGTGAGATACATCAGACTTCCGATGATTCTCGAATACTCTAATTGCGATATGCTTGAACCATTATTCTTTGATAAATGAAGAGTTAGGTCTACAGGGGTTCTAGCCACATTTAGATCCCCTTTGATATATTTATCGAGTATCTTCTCTCAATATAATGAGTCTGTGATAATATATATCCGTCTGATGTCCTAGAAATCTTTATTCCTAGGATCACATCAGCTATCCCCATATCTTTCATATCAAATCTGCTGGATAACCCGTTTTTGGTAGATTGAATCATTTCATGATTACTACCAATTATCAGCATATCGTCTACATAGAGACACACAATGACATATCTTTTTTGAGTTGATTTGGTGTACACACACTTATCACACTCATTGGTTTTGAACCCATTTGACAACATTTCTTTGTCAAATTTCTCATGCCATTGTTTCGGTGCTTGTTTTAATCCGTACAAGGATTTTACAAGTTTGCACACCTTCTGTTCTTGTCCAGGAACACTAAACCCTTCTGGTTGTTCCATGTAAATCTCTTCATCCAATTCACCATTCAAGAATGCCGACTTTACATCCATTTGATGTATTTCAAGACCAAATATAGCTGCTATGGCTATGAGCATTCTTATCGATATGATGCGAGTCACTGGTGAATAGGTGTCAAAGTAATCAAGGCATTCCTTTTGTCTATAACCTTTTATGACAAGTCTTGCCTTATACTTATCTATTGATCCATCCGTTTTCATCTTCCTTTTGAATATCCATTTGTAGCCCAGCGGCTTACAACCTGGCGGAAGATCAACCAACTCCCAAGTATGGTTCTGTAGGATTGAATCAATCTCACTGTTAATAGCCTCTTTCCAAAGAGGTGCCTCCGGAGAAGCCATAGCTTCTTATAGCTTTGAGGCTCATTTTCTAACAAGTATGTCAGAAAATCGGGACCAAACGACTTAGACGTTCTAGCTCTTTTGCTACGTCTAGGCTCGATTGTCTCAGCATTTACACGTTGATCTGATTCTTGGTCAACTTGATCACTGTCCTTGACAGTATCAACTGTTCTTGTGAGAGACTCTGTGCGCTATCTTTCCTTACAAGGAAATTTCTCTTCAAAAAATGTCGCATTCATTGACTCAATTATCATGTTCGGATTGATGTCAGGAATCTCCGACTTGTGTACCAAGAATCGATACGCACTACTGTTGCGAGCATATCCAATGAATATACAATCAACAGTTTTGGGTCCTATTCTAACCTTCTTAGGTTTATGAACCATTACTTTGGCAAGACACCCCCACACTTTTAGGTATTTATAGGAAGGTACGAAACCTTTCCATAACTCATATGGTGTCTTGTCCAACCTCCTGTGAGGAAGCTTGTTTAGAACGTAGTTCGCGGAAAGCAAGGCTTCCCCCCACAAGTTCTGGGGTAGACCCGAACTTGTCAACATGGCGTTCAATCATTTCCTTCAACGTTCGGTTTTTGCGTTCCGTAATTCCGTTATGTTGAGGAGAATAAGGAGCAGTGGTTTCGTGAATAATTCCGTGCACAGAACAATATTCACCGAATGGTGAAACGTATTCACCGCCTCTATCACTCCTGATTTTTTTAATTCCTTGCCAAGTTGGTTTTCAACTTCGTTCTTATAGTGTACGAAGCTCTCAATAGCTTCTGCTTTGCTTCTCAGCAAGTACACATAGCAGAATCTTGTGCTGTCATCGATAAAAGTGACAAAGTACTTTTTACCGCCTCTTGTTTGCACAATATTCATGTCACATACATCAGTATGTATACGTTCTAGCGGTTCAGAACTGCGTTCTATTGAATGAAATGATGTTCTATGCATTTTTGCTTCAACACATGCTTCACACTTATGTTGGCTATCAATTGCAAATTTAGGTATAAGGTCCATGTTAATTAATTTACGCATGGTATCATAATTAACATGTCCTAACCTCTCATGCCATACATTTTGTGACACAATAATATAAGCAGACGAACTAGCTTTATTAATAGCACGATTAACAGTCATTACATTTAGCTTGAAAAGGCCCTCAGTTAGGTATCTTTTTCCTACATACATATCATTCTTAGTCATTACAAACTTGTCAGAAACAAATACAAGCTTAAAACCAGCCTTACTAAGAAGAGAGCCCGAGACCAAGTTCTTCCGAATATCTGGAACGTACAATACGTTCTTCAATGTTAGCTCCTTTCCGGATGTCATCTTCAGAACCACTGTGCCTTGTCCAACCACCTGAGAGGTAGACGAGTTTCCCATTGTCAGATGATCGCCGCCATCGACCTTCTGGTACATGGAAAACATCTTACTGTCTGCACAGATATGACGAGTAGCCCCAGTGTCTACCCATCATTCTCTCGAATTCCCAACTATGTTGGCTTCGGTTACCACTGCTGATAGTTCCATCTCTGAGATATCATCAGTCAGCTGCTCACCTTCAGTAACATGGGACTCATTTTTCTTTTTCTTGCCCTTGTCCTGAGACTTTTTGTTCCTGCAGTCCTTTGACATATGACCGCTCTTTCCACAGTTGTAGCATTTTCCCTTGAACTTCTTGTTCCCAGAGTCAGCTCCACTGTTCTTTCTCTTTTTGCTACCCTTTACACCTTCAATGATGTTGGCCTTAGACTCCAGAGTCTTGTAGCTGGCCTTCTCGGACATCCTATTGTCCTCATTGATTCTCAATCGAACACTGAGGTCTTTAAGGCTCATCTGCTTCTTTTTATGTTTCAGATAGCTCCTGAAGTCCTTCCATGATGGAGGCAACTTTTCAATTATGGCGGCAATTTGAAACGTCTCACAAAGTTTCATTCCCTCATCCAGTATTTCATGAATGATCAATTGCAGTTCACCCAACTGAGACATCACCGTCCTTGAATCTACCATCTTGTAGTCCAGGAACCTACCCATGACAAATTTCGTTTGTCCGGCATCTTCAGTTTTATACTTCTTCTCGAGAGATTCCCAGAGAATCTTCGCAGAAGTCATGCCTTGGTACACATTGTACAGGGTATTGTCAAGACCACTCAAAAGGTAGTTCTTGCATAAGAAGTCTCCAGACATCCAAGTCTGTTCTCGCTCTTCTTTGGCCAATTCAGATTCACCCTCCACAGGACCCGGAGGATCTTTGATGAATTTTGCCAACTGGAGAGTTGTCAGGTAGAACAGCATCTTGCTCTGCCATTGTTTGAAATTTGCCCCACCAAATTTCTCCGATTTTTCTCCGTGAGAGACCGGTACCGTGATATTTCCGCTAGCCATATGCAACTGGAAAATCAACAGGGTCAATTAGTCTACGAAAGACAAATTGCACAACGATCAACGAATGACCTTGTTCAAAGTGATATACGATAAATGTAGATATATATGTCAATCAAGATTGGATGGAATTACTTGTGTAAAATTACACTTTAAATTCTCAACCAATTATGCAACACACAATTACTTTCAACTTTATCACTATGTGAATGCTTGTGATAATTGAACAACTTAATAATAACTTAAATCTATACTACCAAGATTAATGTGTTTACAGTATATGATTAACCAAGTTAATATTAAATAATACCAAGTTTATAAGTATTACAGGACTATTTCGTTAGTGTCACGTTCGTATCTACGTTCGAACGAGACTGTCCAGTGTGTGTGCGTCCGTGTTGCGTTTGATAACGCGTTCGAACGAAGTGTTTCCAGAGAGTTCACGTTCGTGTAGCGTTCGAGAACGCGTTCGAACGGAATGGTTCCAGAGAGTTTGCATTCGAGATGCGTTTAAGACGCGTTCGAACGTTCTTCGATAAAAGGCGTGCGTTCGAGTTGCGTTTGAAGACGCATTCGAACGTTCTTACGAAAATTCAAATTTTTTGCCTTCGCGTTCGTCGGGCGTTCGAACGCCCTACGGGTTTTTCATGCACAGTCCGAATTTTTCCAGAAAATAAACAAACCCTAACATGCGAATTACTATCTAACAACAATAGAGCAATAAGTTCTTAAGATTTTAACCAAAATAATGTCATTAAACAGCAATTAACATGCAAAATAACAAATCAAACAACCAAGAGATCTATATGCAATAAAAACCCTAAACCAATTAATATTCGAAGACAAAACAAGAAACAGAGATTACTGAATTGTCCAAGTCGAGATGATCTCTGTCCTTAAGAACTTATTGGCCCCGTAACAGGTGCTCTACGGATTCAAATAGCCAACGTTCTCCCAGGATAACTTGGATACTTCTTGTTCAAGGAGCATTCCTTAACAAGTAAACAAACTAGGAAGATGGATGTAACTCTCTCTCAAAGAAAACAATGAAAACCAGTGACTTTACTTGTCTAATTCGGATTTTATTTTTCCAACCCTGAAATAGAAGTTAAAATCTTCTTTTTATAAGGAATGGGGGGTGCCAAAGGGCACCCCTTGGGATGGGATGCAACCCTCCGAAGGATTGCACCCTTCCTATGCACCTTATGAAAGAAAAAGACATACAAGTCCTTAATGAAAATTTAAGAATTTCCAACACATATATAGGTTAATTTAAATCCTAAGTGTACTATGAACTCCTACATGACAGACTATGCCCTTTGATTTACATGAGTGAGATCAGTGTAGAAATTTTGATCAATAACTTCGTATTTTGGGAAAATGATTTGATGTATAGTTGAGAACTTTGACATAGATAAGGAATCCACTTCTTGCGAGAAGTAAAAGAGTATTTTCCTTAAGAGTTGGTTAGGTACTTGAACGGTTACAACGCTCAAGTCATTCTATTATGAATAAAAAGATTAATTTCGTAATAATTATGAATAAATCGTTCATTAGAGAATCAATAGTAATTAAGGCATAAGAAATAATTAGAATGATATATCAGACATTGTGAGATATTAGTGGAAGGTCAACCTGTATGAAATAATATATCATTGTTTATGTAAAATATCTACAGTTATTAGAGTACAATTCTCGATTTTTAGTGGAATAATCTAAAATTAGCAATACGAAATATTTGATTAAAGAGTTTTAATCAATATCATGGTATTTTTAGTATCCGAGATATGGGTTCATTTGGTCCCCGTGCTAACTCATTACACTAAAGGAATCGATGCAATAATTAGACAGTCTAATTATTAACCCACTTGTATAATTAAATAGTTATGAATTATTTGATTAATATAGTATTTATTAATTTATTAATAATTACATAGTAAAATATTTTGAAACTTTATTAATGTGGTTAATATTTAGTTTTCATATTAATGATTATTAGATAATCATTTAAACATTTAAATTGTTTAAAATTTGAACTAAATATTTAATTAATTAAACTATCTTTTTAATTGATATATATATATATATCAACTATATATTTGAATTTTGTTTTCAAAGATATGATAGGATATTTGATATCCAATCAAAAATCAAATCAAATAATTTTCTATTTACATATTGGCCCTTGGTTGAATATTATAAGGAATGATATATGTATTTTTGGTTTTCACCTCATTAAGGTTAACTTAAAAATACCTTAACTATACGGTGTCAAGTTTTAGTAAAGATGAGTGAAAGAGTGTTGAACCCACAAAGAATTAAATCCAATTTGCACTAAGTATTATAATTACTAACCCTAACTTTATCTAGAAACACAATATAAATTTACATTAAATGGAAAGTTAAAAACAAAAACAAGTAAGAAACCAAACGATTTTAGTTCAAGATCAATTATGAAATGAATTCTAGAGTCTGATTTCATCTAACTATCCATTATGTATTTGTGATGCCAATTAACTACTATTCCATTTCTAAGTTTATAAGCCAAGAATCCTAGAGTATTCCACTCCCTCTCCCGAGCAATAGTGAAAAGATTATTAATTACAAACTTCGATATCCCTATATAAATCTAATAATTAACAATCCATTATGCCTTGTGATTCTTATTAACGACTTTCAAGGAATTATAGATTCTCCCGAACTCTATAAACTTCCAAGATTATATTTTCCAAGTCCTAAACAAAATACCATCTCCCAAGCAATAGATTTCAAACAAACAATAATCCAATATGTGGCCAACAAATAAGAAGCATTAAGCACAAGAAAACATAAATAAACTGAATGAAAACTTTATAAAAGTTATTTGGCAATCAGTACATAGTTTCAAGCATTAGGCTACGTCATACTCTAGAATAATAGAATTAATTCATGGCTAAATCAAAGAACAACAACATCTGAGTCAATAACATAATGATAATTAGAAGAGTTTGAAGAAGAAAAATAAAGAGTAAAACCCGAATCAAATTCCTTTTGGTTCCGGACTTCACCACATTTGTCTTCTTCCCTTGTTCTTCAATCTATTCATTACGATCTCTCAATTTTTGTGCTTTGAACTCTTTTGTTGTGTCTAATGAGCCTTCCTAGGGTTTTGGACGTAATGTTATATTTATAGGAAACTCTGGAGTCCTGTTGCGCATGTGTTACTGCTTATTCTGAAGTACTGAAAATTCACCACAGGCGTCGCGATACCAGAAGTTGCCGTTGCGGCGCCAAATTCTCGGGACAATTGTGTGAAGCATGCTGGGCATCGCGATGCCAGTCACAGGATGAGTATTTTCAGCTTATTTTCGCTTTTCTTGCGTACTCCCGTTGCATCCATAAACTCCCAAAACCCGTACAATTGCTCCAAAATTATGCTCTAATGCTCCCTATCAATAAAACACTAAACAACTCCAAATACATTAAATCACATGGAATCTAACAACATAATAAGCTGATGATGCATGAATAAGTGTGTATAAATCACACTTATCAAACACCCAAAAACTTAAGATTTTGCTAGTCCCGAGCAAAAGCCTAAATAAAAACAAAGTAAAAAATAAACAAACTAAAGCAATAAAGTTAACTAAGACACTTTCGTAGGGATCGCGATTGCATTTAGCGTATGCAACAAGACTTTAAACCCCTAGGCGACTCTAGTGGACGAGTTATAGTCTCGTGAGGGCTTACGAGTTATATAATCATGCACATACAGTCATGCAAAAATATAAAAAATGACGATAATAATAATAAGACAAGAATCCTGGAAAGCCTGGTGCAAGGAGTGTCCTAAGAGAATGTCTAGTAATGAAAACGAAGAAATCTTCAAAGTGTATGATTCAACTTAGATCCAAAGTCTTGAATAAATTATCTAAGTTAGACTCACAATATGCGTGTGTGTTAAAGTTTGGTCACAGCTTGAATCCTAAGGGAGCTAACTTGGTGATTTCGTCTCAAATTGTGCATCCGATGGGTCAAACCAACCTATATATCTCCAAATTTCTCAAAATTTGCCTATTGAGCTCTATATGATATGGCTTTTTTTTTCTTTCACTCACATACCCTTTAAGGTAGAATTTCTCCTCATGGTGGTCCTAATACTCGCCCATGGGTAGCTTCACGCCTATTGGTTATAGGTGGTGATTGTTTTTTAGCCATATCATATAACATGAATAATTATAAATGGAGATAGATATCTATGCAAACGATCATTCATCTTCAGCTAATTTCCTCAACTAATCACTTTGTTATCTACCTAGGTTTTTACTGCTAGAAACCTATATTTTAAGTGCTTACGAGTCTAACCTAGATTTCCTAATTAAGGCATCAGATAAAAGACATTCAAACACTTATCATTTTCTAAGTTCTCATACTAAGCACACAACCTCGTCATTGAGATAACATCCATCATTCCCAGAATTTAATTTTTTTTTTAATAAACTCACACAATTACATACCAGAAATAAAGGAAACTAAACCATAAAAACAACATAAATATGCAACATAACATAACATAATAAACACCACACAACACCCCCAAATTTAAATAGAGCAGGGCCCCCAATGCTCAAAATAAAGAAAATCTAGGTTGAAGGCACTTACCTGAGACGGCCGTCATCAATCATCATCCTCTTCAGACGCATCAACTGGATATAGTGGAAAGATGGGCGGTGAATGAAAACATACTGCATTAGGTCCTGAGTTAAGCCCGTTGTTCTCAAAAATTTCCACCAAGGCAGAATTAAAGTCCATAGAATAATTCATATAGTTGTCAACCCGTTTCTGAAAAATACGCTCTAATTGTCTGTGACGTCGTGTGTTTCTTTCTCAAGTAAGGATAGTCGTTCGCCCAAATTAAGATGAGATGTAGGAGTCATCAATGGACGAGGACATGCCAAACTCGCACCTCAGAAAGAACTAGCCATTCTGGAAGGACCAGAATATTGTGTTTCATCATCGTCCTTGTTCTTATAACGGACAAGAATACCCGCATCAATCGGAACCTGGGCAGTCAACAGTTCTTCACTCTTGTCCTATGTAACCCCCGCATTGTGGCATAAATCAGTGATTAGAGACGGGTGAGGTAGGCCAAGTGTAGTCATACCCCTTACAACATCAAAGATTGAGTCTTGAATTATGCGCCCAACATTAATTGATTTTCCAGTTATAATTGCATAAGTGAGAGCGGCATAATCCTTGGTCACATGAGATGTGTGACTGGCTGGCATAAATTTAGCAGAAGCGAAAAAAACCAAGCCTTAGCATACTTCTCCAAGGCTTTCTTGTTAAAGTGCACTGTTACTCCTTGATTTATTTTCCAACTAGCACCTTCTCCACATAAGGTAGTTATGATCTCCTCATAATCAAGGTCATCCGCCAAATATGCAGTATACTCATCTTCTTCAATGTCTGGCAACTGATAAAATTTGTTGATAGTGTGTTGGTCAAACAGTACCATTTTTCCTCTGACAAGCACATTCATGCCCTCGTGGCGCACCTTCAAATTTGCATAAAATTCCCGAACCACAGGCACAACCACATCAGCAAGGGGTCTAGTGAATCCTTCCCATCCTTGATTTTGAATTATACGTGCTATATCGGGGTCATGTGCAATGGAGACCCGAATTCCCCGCTCCCGAATTAGGTTCTTTGAAAGCAATGCATTGAAATTTTTAAATGCCTCCTCATTCCAAAAATACTCGGGGTCGTAAATAAGTGAGGAAAATACATTTTGTTTCTTATTTGGGGCCATAGTACCACTATTGGCTCCAATATTGTCTACACACCACACCACACACTCAACTTTCTCAACTGATGCAAGAATTGTCTATGGGGCAATTCATCAAACACTAGGTGGGCAAGGTTGATACCAAAAACTTGTTGCCTTCACTTGATGCCACTCTATTCCAAACAAATCCTAAAACAACATTTTCTAATCACCAAATCACCATCCACACACAATTAATAATACCCAAGGAATGCGAATGGGGACTACTTGGGCGAAATCAGAAACTTCTTCTCAAAATTGTACTTCAGATGATAACACCTAGCTAGGATATGAATAAAACTAGCATATTCATATAAAACTAGAAGGGGAGTAAAGAAAAAGCATGTACTTTTTGTTTCTTGGCACTTTACAATTGATTGTGTCCAAAGGATTTTAGGGTGTGTCCTCCGTTTGTGTTTTTGGACACTAGACGCGTCTTAAGAGCTGAACATGAGGTTCTATATTTTAAGAGGTGTCGCGATGCCAAAAGTTGGCGCTGCGACGCGTTGCTCTCAGGGTTTTAGTATGAGGGCTGTGTAACCCCGCGTCGCGACGCCAAAAGTTGGCGTTGCGATGCATGTTTTTTAAGCCAAAAAAACTAATAACTAGATACTTACTAACTATATGATTCATTGGGTTACCTCCCAATAAGTGCTTGGTTTATTGTCTTCAGCCTTACATCATGCCATTCTTACTTCGGGTCATCAATAAGGATGTTTTCGACCGTTCTATCTTCAGTCCCGTAGTAGTGTTTCAGGCGTTGACCATTAAGTTTGAAAAATCACCCATCCTGGCACTGTACTTCAATCACTCCATATATGAAGACTTCCTTGATGGTAAAAGGGCCAGACCATCGCAATTTTAGTTTACCTGGAAACTTTTTAAGTCTCGAATTAAATAACAACACTTGCTGGCCAGGACGAAATTCTCGCTGGAGGATTTGTTTGTCATGCCACTGCTTTGTTCGTCTTTATAGATCTTGACATTCTCATAAGCATCATTGCGGAATTCTGTCATTTTATTTAGTTGAAGGAGGCACTGGTTAAGGGTGGAAATGGGTCGGGCTTATCCAAGCCCGGCCCGAGCCATATTTAGGCTCAGACCTATTTTTTTAATATAAGAAATTATATATATATATATAATTTATTATATAAATATATATATTTTATAAATATATATTTTATATTTATTTTAAGCTCGGGCACGGGCCCAAGCCGGGCCGCCCATTTTAAAGCCCGGCCTAGGCTTTTTTGCCACCCTTATCGCTGGTCACCTGCTGGCTTTAGATCGAAATTCAATTTTTTTACCGCCCAAAAAACGCGCTGCTCCAATTCAACAGGCAAGTGACACGTATTTCCAAACACCAATCGGTATGGTGACATCCCGATAGGCATTTTAAAAGAAGTCTGATAGGCCCATAAGACATCATCAAGCTTCATGGCCAAATCCTTTCGGTTGATATTCACCATTTTCTCAAGAATCTATTTGATCTCCCGATTAGATACTTCAGCTTGGCCATTAGTTTGTGGATAATAACCCAACACGACTTATGCTTCACACCATATTTTGCAAGAAGAGCATTGAAAAACTTATTGTAAAAGTGTGTACCTTCATCACTCAAGATGGCTCTTGGGGTACCAAATCTAGTAAAGATGTTCTTCTATACGAACTTGATAACAACCCTCGCATCATTGGTAGATGTTGCAACAGCTTCCACCCATTTGGATACATAGTCAACTACTAATAAAATGTATGTTTGGCCAAATGAAGGAGGGAATGGCCCCATAAAATCAATTCCCCATACATCAAAGATTTCGACCTCTAAGATGTTAGTTAAAGGTAATTCCTGGCGTCTGGAGATGTTTCCGAGTCGTTGGCAATGATCACAAGTTTTGACAAAATGATAGCTATCTCTAAAAAGTGTTGGCCAATAAAATCCAGATTAAATTACCTTAGCAGTAGTTCTTAGAGCTCCAAAATATCCTCCATAAGGGGCAGAATGGCATTGACTGAGGATTTCTTTAACTTCTTCAGCTGGGACACATCTCCATATTATTTAATCTGGGCATCTCTTGAAGAGTATGGGTTCATCCTATAGGTAAAATTTTACATGATGGAGGAATCACTTCCTTTGCTGGTAAGTACTATCCGATGGCAATTCTCCACAAGCTAAATAATTGGCATAATCAGCAAACTAGAGAATTTTTGTAAATACCTCGAAGAGTTACTCATCCGAAAAAACCTCTTGAATAATGCTATCAATGAGTGCTTCGGGCTCGATTCTAGATAAGTGATCAGCAACCATATTCTCATTTCCTTTCTTGTCTCGTATTTCAAGATCGAATTCTTATAACAAAAGAACCAATCGTATCAAACGAGGTTTAGCATCCTTATTTGCAAATAGGTAACGAATAGCTGCATGGTTTGTATAGATAATCACCTTCGTCCCAATTAAATAAGGTCGAAATTTATCATAGGGAAATACGACCGCAAACATTTCCTTGTCGGTGGTGGTGTAATTTTGTTGGGCATTATCCAACATTCTACTTGCATAATAGATTGCTTTGAAAATCTTATCACGCTTTTGGCCAAGCACTGCACCAATGGCATAGTCATTGGCGTCACACATCCCTTCAAATAGTTCACTCCAATTCAGGGTTATCATGATCGGAGCTGAGATCAATTCATGTTTAATCTTGTAAAAGGCTTGTAAGCATTCATCATTCATCACAAAGAGACAATATTTTTCAAAAGATTGCAAAGTGGCTTAGCAATCTTAGAAAAATTCATTATGAATCGTCGATAAAACCCAGCATGACCAAGGAAACTCCTTACTCCTTTAACATTTATTGGTGGTGGAAGCTAATCAATTGCTGCTATTTTGGTCGTATCAACCTCCACCCTCTTCGAGGATATCTTATGACCCAGCATGATACCTTATTGAACCATGAAATGGCACTTATCCCAATTCAACACCAAACTCTTCTCCTCGCATCTCTGTAGAACCAATGATATGTTATGCAAATAGTAATCGAGGGTTGAGCCAAATACGGAAAAATCATCTATGAAGATCTCTAGAATCTCCTTTACCATAACTGAAAAAATGGCCATCATACACAGCTAAAAGGTGGCTGAAGCATTACACAGTTCGAAAGGAATCCTCTGAAAAGCGTATGTACCATAATGGCAAATAAAGGCTGTCTTTTCTTGATCTTCCAGTGCTATGGCGATTTGATTGTATTTGGAATAGTCATCTAGGAAATAATAGTATTGAAAACCGGCCAATCGATCTAACATTTGATCTATGAATGGAAGAGGAAAATAGTTCTTTCTGGTGGCCTTGTTGAGTTTCATGTAATCTATACAGACACGTCACCCAGTAACTGTTCTCGTGGAGATGAGCTTATTATTGTCATTCTTGACCACTGTCATTTCTCATTTTTTAGGTACCATTTGGACTGGTGACACCCATGAACTATCAGAAATGGCATAGATGATTCTTACTTTTAGCCATTTCAGCACCTCAGCCCTTACTACTTCTTTCATGGCTGGATTCAACCTCATATGATGTTCGATATAGGGTTTATAGGTGTCATCCATCAAAATTTTATGCATGCAAACGGAATGGTTAATCCATTTTATGTCTGTTATTGACCATCCCAAAGCAGACTTCTATTTCCTTAAGATTCTCAGTAATTTAAATTTTTCCACAGTGGAAAGTGTTGAAGAAATGATTACCAGAAATGTCAATTTCTCACCCAAGAATGCATAGCGGAGATGCTCTGGCAATGCTTTTAACTCCAGTGTATCATTTTTAGCCTCCATTGATGGTGGATCATGTAGTGCTTCGACTTGAGCCATTGCTACTATTTCTCTTGGCAAGCTTTCGAGTACTATGGTCATCTGCTTAAGGTCCCAATTATCAACTAGTATCTCTGTGTCGATGGTAGGATTTACCAGACACCGTTCCAAAAAATCCATCGGCTCGTTTTTCATGCGGGTTTCATACACACAGGTTTCTGCCACATCTACTCGGTTATATGTACTCACTTCTTCAGGATATTTGATGGCGTTATAGATGTCGAACGTCACTTCTTCCTCGCCTACTCTCAGCGTCAATTTTCCTTACTGCACATCAATCAGAGATTTCCCAGTTGCCAAGAATGGGAGTCCAAGAATCAGAGAGATTTCCTGATCTTCTTCCATATCCAACACTACAAAATCTGATGGAAAGATGAACTTATCCACCTTCACTAACACATCTTCAATGACTCCCCAAGGATAAGTGAGAGATCTATCAACCAACTGCAATGTGATAGTTGTTGGCTTTGCATCACTAAGGCCCAGTTTTCTGAAAACAGAAAGAGGCATCAAATTAATGCTAGCGCCTAGATCACATAGGGCTTTAGTGAAAGTAGAGCCTCATATGTTGCAAGGTATAATGAAACTCCCAGGGTCCTTAAGCTTTTGGGAAAATTTTTTTTGGATGATTGCACTGCATTCCTCTGTGAGATTCATTATTTCAAAGTCCTCTAGCTTTCTTTTCTTCGACATGATCTTCTTCATAAACTTTACATAATTGGGCATTTGTTCCAAAATATCTATGAATGGAATGTTGATATGAATCTTTTTAAAAATATCCAGAAATTTAGTGAATTGAGCATCCAACTTCTTCTTTTGGAAGCACTGAGGATACAGAAATGATGTCTTAGGAATTTGGGGTTTCACATATGCTAGAGTGGTTTCACTATGGTCTCTTTTCGTCATTGTGTCCCCTTGTGGCTCTACTTCCTTATCTTGGCTGCCTTGATCATCAGAGGCGTTACCGATTTGTCTTCCATTCTTAGGGGTGATTGTTTGACATTGTTTCTTAGGGTTTATCTCGGTGTTACTTGGAAATGCCCATTTCTGTGGGTTTGTAATAGAGGAGGCAAGCTGGCCAATTTGGACCTCTAATGATTTCATCGTCGCCCTCATATTTCCCATGTAGGTTTCAATGTTGTCGAGTCGTGACTCATTCTTTCCAAACCTCTATGTGGATTTGGCGACAAATGTGCTCACAAGGTTTTCTAATGATAGTTTATGTTCTGATATTTAATTGTTGAAACCATATGGGGGTAGCAAAGCATTCTTTATGTTGGCATAAGAGAAGTTCTCAGAATAACGAAGTCCATGATATAGTAGTTTGATGCAGAGTTACCTCTATAATTGTTGAAGTTCCTATTATTCACATAGTGGACTTGCTCAAAACTCGGGTCTCATTCCAATAACATCATATTTGCAGCCGCTGCGAATTCAATAGATGATTGTACTCGTTGATTTGTTAGGGCTGCTATATGAGTTGATAGGGTTAAAACTTGAGCTGTTAGTGCAACGAGAGGGTCCACTTCATGTATGTCTGCCACCTTGGTCACCAGAGCGCGTTCACTTGGCCATTGGAAGTTGTTAATGGCCATCTCTTCTAATAGAGTGTAGGCATCCTCAGCTGACTTCTTGAATAGAGTCCTCTCAGCGGCTGCATCAACCATAGTCTTATTTGGACCATTCAGCCCATTATAGAACAACTGAATATGTACCAGTCTGCATAATTATGTTGTGGGCATCTTCAGAGTAGATCCTTAAAGCGCTCCCATGCTTCGTACAGATTCTTAGTCTCCAAATGCTTAAATATTCTAATCTCCGTTTTCAGCTGGGCTGATTTAGTAGGGGGAGAATTTCTCCAGAAATCGTGTGGCCATGTCTTCCCATGTAAGAATGCTCCCGATAGGTATGGATTGCATCCAACCTCTCACTTTGTCCCTCAAGGAAAATGGGAACAAGCGCAACCTAATTGTCTCTTTGGTTTCTCCATTCATTTTAATTGTGTCAGCCATCTCTAAGAACATTCTTAAGTGAATGTTAGGATCCTCTACAGCCGATCCCCCATATTGGTTTTGTTGTACCATGTTGACAAGGGTATGTTTCAGTTCAAAATTATTAGCGTTAATTGGTTGGTACGCAATCCCAGAATAATTATCGTCAATGACGGGTTTAAAGTGGTCTCGGATTGGTACCTGACGCGGGTTGTCTTCTATATTTTCGGCTGCCATTGTTATCCTTTCAACTCTCTTCTATTTCATTAGTCTTCTTGATGTTCGCTTGATTTCAGGATCAAACAAGAGTGACTCGAGACTTCTAGATCGTCTCATTCACTACCAAGTACCGAAATAAAGAAAGAAAGAACACAATAATATTCAAATAACGTAAAAATTAAACAAATATTATAATTTCAAATCTAAATTAAAGTTAAGTTTAGTTTATAATAGTATTAATGTGAATTAAATTCACAATCCCTGTCAACGACGCCAAAACTTGTTGCGATATTTTATATCATACCGCAAGTGTACGGTGTCAAGTTTTAGTAAAGATGAGTGAAAGAGTATCGAACCTACATGGATTGGAATCCAATTTGCACTAAGTACTATAATTACTAACCCTAACTTTATCTAGAAACACAATCTAAATTTAAATTAAATGGAAAGTTAAAAATAAAAACAAGTAAGAAACCAAACGATTTTAGTTCAAGATCAATTATGAGATGAATTCTAGAGTCTGATTTCACCTAGCTATTCACTATATATTTGTGATGCCAATTAACTACTATTCCATTTCTAAGTTTATAAGCCAAGAATCCTAGAGTATTTCACTCCCTCTCCCGAGCAATAGTGAAAAGATTATTAATTACCGACTTCGATATCCCTATAAAAATCTTATAATTAACAATTCATTATGTCTTGTGATTCTTTATTAACGGCTTTCAAGGAATTATAGATTCTCCCGAACTCTATAAACTTCCAAGATTATATTTTCTAGGTCATATTCAAAATCCCCTCTCTCGAGCAATAGATTCCAAACATACAATCATCCAATATGTGGCCAACAAAGAAGAAGCATTAAGCACAAGAAAACATAAATAAACTGAATGAAAACTTCATAAAAGTTATTTAGTAATCAGTACATAGTTTCAAGCATTAGGCTACGTCATACTCTAGAACAATAGAATTAGTTCATGGCTAAATTAAAGAACAACAACATCTGAGTCAATAACATAATGATAATTAGAAGAGTTTGAAGAAGAAAAAGAAAGAGTAAAACTCGAATCAAATTCCTTTTGGTTCCGAACTTCACCACATTTATCTTATTCCCTTGTTCTTCAATCTCTTCCTTATGATCTCTCAATTTTTGTTCTTTGAACTCTTTTGTTGTGTCTAATGAGTCTCCCTAGGGTTTTGGACGTAATTTTATATTTATAGGAAATCCTGGAGTCATGTTGTGCATGTGCTACCGCTTATTCTGAAGTGTATGAAAATTCGACGCAGCGTCGCGACATCAAAAGTTGGCATCGCGGCGCCAAATCCTCGGGACAATTGTGTGAAGGGCGTCGCGACACCACTCATTTTCCCAGGATGAGTATTTTTAGTTTGTTTCCGTTTTTCCCACATACTTCTGTTGCATCCATAAGCTCCCAAAACCCGTACAATTACTCCAAATTCATGCTCTAATGCTCCTTATCAATAAAACACTAAACAACTCTAAAATACATTAAATCACATGTAATCTAACAAAATAATAAACTGATGATGCATAAATAAGTGTGTATAAATCACACTTATCAATTTCCAATATATTTCAACACTCCAATAGGATCCTATAACTATTACAATCCATCAATTAATAAGATTGAATAATTTAATCAATAATTAATTCAGCATTTGAACTTAATTAACTATTTACATAATTTATACTTCAATTTAATTCCTAGCAACTAAATTAAAGAATCTCACACATGAATTATTTGTTGTAAATTTAGTGTCATTAAACAGCAATAAACATGCAAATCAAACAGATCAAACTACCAAAGTAGATCTAGATGCAAAACCCTAAAACCAGAAAACTTGAAGACAAACCTGGAAATTGAGATTACAGAAACAATCCAAGTCGAGAAGATCTCTGTCCTTAAGAACTTATTGGCCCCGTCACAGGTGCTCTACGGATACGAATTGCCAACGTTCTCCCAGGATAACTTGGATTCTACTTGTTCAAGGAGCACTCCTTAACAAGTGTTTGAACTAGGATACAAAATGGTGGATTTCTCTCTCAAAACAAAGAAAACAACAAATGCATTTTTAAGTTCTTGGATATTAGTTGTATATCTTCTGTATATGTTTTTCCTATATTTTCATTTGGAATAAAGGCCTTCTTTTATAAGGCATGGAGGGGTGCCAATAGGGCACCCCTTGGGGTGGGTTGCAACCCTCCAAGGATTGCAACCTCCCATACACCCATTGAAAATTCCAATGATATACATATACATATACATATCATATTTAATGAATTTGAGGAATTTACAACAATCCCCCACAATTCTTCAAATATTCATTCAGGCACGTGAGAGAGATACCGTGAGCTAAAGCTGCATCGAAAGAGGTAGCTTTCGCCTTGAACCTTTCCTAGTGAATGACAATCGGATTTACTTGGCAAACCAGTGACCCATAGTCTTGAATTGTTCTGCTGTTGGTGTAAACCAAGACAATTGCCAACACACAGCTTTAATTCGACCATTTTCTTGTTCTACGGTTGTGTTCATTTTGGCCCTGAACAACGGTCCTGGATTCATCAAGTACTTTAGGGTAACCCGCCTTTAAAGGTTCCCATGGAAGCGACCTCACTTCTTACTTGAAATAGGTGATCTACTATGAAGAGGTAATCTGTCTTTACCCTCATTAGGACTCATCTCCTAATATAGTGATCATTAAAAGCCTTAGCTTATCCTAACCAATGACAGACAGCACTCAACGTCATTATCGGAATGGGAAAGAGTACAAAACTCTTCAGTGCTTGTTTTGAATTGCACAAAGTTTATGTTGTCCCTTTTGAACCTAGATCTTGGGATCTCCAGTCAGCTAGGTTGGGTTTCCACAGTGACAATTCTTAGATTATAGGCTTCAAGTCCATTCCCCTCGATGACTTCTCAACTTGCTCTCGAGGTAAACCTTTAGTTAGTGGATCCGCTAGGTTTTCCTTCGACCTGACATAATCGATCGTTATTATGCCACTTCAGAGCAGTTGACGTATGGTATTATGTCTCCGACGTATGTGTCGAGACTTACCATTATACATTGTATTTTGGGCTCTCCCAATAGCCGATTGGCTTTCACAATGTATGCTAATCGTTGGCACCGGTTTGGCCCAACTAGGAATATCCTCCAGGAAGTTTCTAAGCCATTCTGATTCTTCCGCTGTTTTGTCTAATGCTATGAACTCAGATTCCATAGTAGACCGGGCAACACATGTTTGCCTCGAGGATTTCCATGACACGGCTGCATTACCAAGTGTGAAAACAAATCCAACCGTAGATTTGGAATCCACTGTATCATATATCCAGTCAGCATCGCTGTATCCCTCTAGAACAGCAGGATATCTCTCGTAATGTAGCCCATATTTTGAAGTTTCTAATACCTCAAAACACTTACTATGACTTTCCAGTGGTTATGTCCTGGATTGCTAGCATATCTACTAAGCCTATTCACAGCTTGAGCGATATCAGTTCGTGTGCAATTCGTGAGATACATCAGACTTCCGATGATCCTTGAATACTCTAATTGCGATATGCATAAACCAATATTCTTTGATAGAGGAAGAGTTAGGTTAGCTACTCCCAAATCTTTCATATCGAATTTACTGGATAACACTTTCTTGGTAGACTAAATCAACTCATGATTATTACCAATTATCAGCATATCGTCTACGTAGAGACATACAACGACATATCATTCTTGAGTTGATTTGGCGTATATACACTTATCACACTCATCGGTTTTAAACCCACTTGACAACATCTCTTTGTCAATGTTCTCATGTCATTGTCTAGGTGCTTGTTTTAATCCGTACAAGGATTTTACAAGTTTCCACACCTTCTGTTCTTATCCAGGAATATTAAACCCTTCTGGTTGTTCCATGTAAGTCTCTTCATCCAATTCACCATTCAAGAATGACGTCTTTACATCATTTTGATGTATTTCAAGACCAAAATATAGCTGCTATGGCTATAAGCATTCTACTGATGTGATACGAATCACTGGTTGATAGGTGTCAAAGTACACAAGGTCTTCTTTATGTCTATAATCTTTTATGACAAACCACGTCTTGTACTTATCTATTGATCCATCCATTTGTAGCCCAGTGGCTTACAACCTGGAGGAAGATCAACCAACTTCCAAGTATGGTTCTGTAGGATTGAATCAATCTCACTGATAATCGCCTCTTTCTACAGAGGTGCCTCCAGAGAAGACATTGCTTCTTATAGCTTTGAGGCTCATTTTCTAACAAATATGTCAGAAAATCGGATCTGACTCTTGGTCAACCTGATCACTGTCCTTGACAGTATCAACAGATCTTTTTTAGAGACTCTATTCTTTGTCTTTCCTTACAAGGAAATGTCTCTTCAAAAATATTCATTCCTTGACTCAATCATCACATTTGGATTGATGTCAGGAATCTCATACTTGTGTGCCAAGAATGATATGCATTACTGTTGCAAGTATATCTGATGAATATACAGTCAACAGTTTTGGGTCCTATTCCACCTTCTTAGGTTTAGGAACCATCACCTTGGCAATTGGCAAGACACGCCCACATTTTCAGATATTTGTAGGAAGGTACATAACATTTCCACAACTCATATGGTGTCTTGTCTAATCTCTTGTGAGGAAGCTTGTTCAGAACGTAGTTCGCGGAAAACAGGGCTTTCCCCCCACAAGTTCTGAGGTAAGTCAGAACTAGTAAACATGGCATTCATCAATTCCTTCAACGTTCGGTTTTTGCACTCAGCAATCCCATTGAGGAGAATAAGGAGCAGTGGTTTCGTGAATAATTCCGTGCACAGAACAATATTCACCGAATGATGAAACATATTCACCACCACTATCACTTCTGATTCTTTTGATTTACTTGCCAAGTTGATTTGCAACTTTGTTCTCAGTGTATAAAGCTCTCAATAGCTTCAGCTTTGCTCCTCAGCAAATACACTTAACAGAATCTTGTGCTTTCATCGATAAAAGTGACAAAGTACTTTTTACCGCCTCTTATTTGCACAATATTCATGTCACACACGTCAGTGTGTACACGTTCCAAGGGTTCAGAACTTCGTTCTATGATGTTCTATGTATTTTTGCTTCAACACATGCCTCACACTCATGTTGGCTATCAATGCAAATTTAGGTATAAGGTTCATGTTAATTAATGTACGCATTGTATCATAATTAACATGTCCTAACCTCTCATGCTATACATTTTGTGACTCAATAATATAAGCAGAAGTTTCAGCTTTATTAATAGCACAATTGACAGTCATTGAAAAGACCCTCAGCGAGGTATCATTTTCCTACATAGACATCATTTTTGGTCAATATAATCTTTGTCAGAAACAAATACAAACCCAAGACCGAGTTCTTCCGAATATCTGGAACATGCAAACTTCTTATATGTAAGCTCCGTTCCGGATATCATTTTCAGAACTACTATGCCTTGTCCAACCACTCTAGAGGTAGACGAGTTTCCCATTGTCAGATGATCACCGCCATCGACCTTTCTGATACGAGGAAAACATCTTGCTATCAGCACAGATATGACGAGTAACCCTAGTGTCTACCCATCATTCTCTCGGATTCCCAACCAAGTTGGCTTCAGTTACCACTGCTGAGAGATTCATTTCTGAAATCTCATAAGTTAACTGCTCATCTTCAGCGACATAGGCCTCATTTTTCCTACCATTGTCCTGAGATATCTTGTTTCTGCAGTCCTTTGTCATATGACCGCTCTTTTCACAGTTGTAGCACTTCCCATTGAACTTCTTGTTCGCTTGGGAAGAATCAGCTTCATTGTTCTTTCTTTTCTTGCTACCCTTTACATCCTCAGATACGTTGGCCTTAGACTCCATAGTCTTGTAGCTGGCCTTCTCGGACATCATGTTGTCCTGTTCGATTCTCAATCGAACTCCAAGGTCTTCAAGGCTCATCTGCTTCTTTCTGTGTTGCAGATAGCTCATGAAGTCCTTCCATGATGGAGGCAACTTTTCAATTATGGTGGCAACTTGAAACGTCTCACAGAGTTTCATTCCTTCATCCAGTATTTCATGAATGATCTATTGTTGTTCACCCAACTGAGACATCACCGTCCTTGAAACTACCATCTTGTAGTCCAGGATCCTACCCACGACAAATTTCTTTTGTCCGGCATCCTCGATTTTGTATTTCTTCTCGAGAGATTCCCAAAGAATCTTCGCAGAAATCATGCCTTGGTACACATTGTACAAGGTATTGTCAAGACCACCCAAAAGGTAGTTCTTGCATAAGAAGTCTCCAGACATCCAAGTCTGTTCTCGCTCTTCCTTGGCCAATTCAGATTCGCCCTCCACAGGACCCGGAGGATCTTTGAATAATTTAGCCAACTGGAGAGTTGTCAGGTAGAACAGCATTTTGCTCTGCCACTGTTTGAAATTTGCCCCACCAAATTTCTCCGGCTTTTCTCCGTGAGAGACAGGTACCGTGATATTTCCGCTAGCCATTTGTAACTGGAAATCAACAGGGTTCAATCAGTCTACGAAAGACAAATTGCACAACGATCAACGAATGATCTAGTTCAAAGTGATGTACTAGGTAGTCACTTGTTGTTCTAATGGACGGAAGTTCCAATAAACACAAGTCATTGAATTTCAACTAAAGATACTTGAGGAAAATTGAATGAACGAATATTCTTCAAACACTTTTTCCAATAGAATCTTTTAGCAATTCAAAACCCAGATTTACACTCTTCCAATAGCACAATTAATACGATAAGTGTAGATATATATGTCAATCAAGATTGGATGGAATTACTTGTGCAAAATTACACTTTAAATTCTCAACCAATTATGCAACAACCAATTAATTTCAACTTTATCACTATGTGTATGCTTGTGATAATTGAACAACTTAATAATAACTTAAATCTATACTACCAAGATTAATGTGTTTACAGTATATGACTAACCAAGTTAATATTAATTAAAGTTTGCAATTTATGATACTTCCAGGACAAAATCGTTAGTGTCACGTTCGTATCTACGTTCGAACGAGACAGTCCAGTAAGTGTGCGTTCGTGTTGCGTTTGATAACGCGTTCGAACGATGTGTTTCCAGAGAGTTCACGTTCGAGTAGCGTTTGATAACGCGTTCGAACGGAATGATTCCAGAGAGTTCACGTTCGTATAGCGTTCGTGAACGCGTTCGAACGAAATGATTCCAGAGAGTTTGCGTTCGAGTTGCGTTTAGGACGCGTTCGAACGTTCTAAGGCAGAAGGCTTGCGTTCGAGTTGCGTTTAGATTTATGCCTTCGCGTGCGTCGGGCGTTCGAACGCCCTACGGGTTTACATGCACAGTTCGTATTTTTCAGAAAATATACAAACCCTAATATTCGAATTACTATCTAATAACACTAGACCAATAAGTTCTTAAGATTGTTGTAAATTTAGTGTCATTAAACAGTAATAAACATGCAAATCAAACAGATCAAACTACCAAAGTAGATCTAGATGCAAAACCCTAAAACCAGAAAACTTGAAGACAAACCTGGAAATTGAGATTACAGAAACAATCCAAGTCGAGAAGATCTCTGTCCTTAAGAACTTATTGGCCCCGTCACAGGTGCTCTACGAATACGAATTGCCAACGTTCTCCCAGGATAACTTGGATTCTACTTGTTCAAGGAGCACTCCTTAACAAGTGTTTGAACTAGGATACAAAATGGTGGATTTCTCTCTCAAAACAAAGAAAACAACAAATGCATTTTTAAGTTCTTGGATATTAGTTGTATATCTTATGTATATGTTTTTCCTATATTTTCATTTGGAATAAAGGCCTTCTTTTATAAGGCATGGAGGGGTGCCAATAGGGCACCCCTTGGGGTGGGTTGCAACCCTCCAAGGATTGCAACCTCCCATACACCCATTGAAAATTCCAATGATATACATATACATATACATATCATATTTAATGAATTTGAGGAATTTACAACATTATTGAAGAACAATTTTGAATACTAAAAGGTAGTTAATTGATTTTTAAAAAAGTAGCCTAAAAGTTAACCATTAGACTTATAAAAATTCAGTAAATCAAATTATTTAGGTAATTCGGTTCGGTTCGATTTTTTTAGTTAAAAATTATTATAATTCGGTTCAATTTGACTTTTTAATTAAAAAATCGAATAAATTTTTTTTTTAAGAAAAAAACTTAAATTCGACTCTATTTTTCAGTAATCTAACAACCAAGGTGATTAGCATCTCATGCTTAATGCATCAATATGCATATTTTGGTCCTAATCATGAATCATAGCCATATTAATTAACCAAAATTTCAAAGTGTTTAGAACTTAGTCTTTAAGATTTCAAACTCTGAAAACAATTTTCCTGTCAATTTGATCAACGTGGCCGAAACATTTCCTTGGAAAATGTGTGCTTGCTTTGTTTTGATGACAAGTGTAGAATTCGGTGAAAAGGATGGCTTTAATAAGCCAAAAATCATTATTTTATTACCCACCAAATATCCTTAAATTAAGGAATTATGTTTCCTTAATTATTCCATCGAATACAAATTTAAACCAAACCATTTGGTTACCTTGGCGATACCTCTAATCATGCAACTATTTGCACATGTGCTAAACATGTGAGCTGGGGCTAAAGTCATGGATTCTAATTTTATCTTCATGTGAAAATTATTTATTTAACAAATAAATAAATCGCATTAAATTATTATTCTGAAACGGCTTCCCAAATAATTAATATTATTATATAACAATTAATTATTCAATCCAATAATCAATAATTGATTACTCACTATACAAATACTCAACGAGTATACTTCATATTGTGTGATTTCTAGGTTCGAGTATTTTTGTCATATAAAATAATTCTATATATGTGCGGATCGTCCACCTATAAAACGGGACGTAGACCCGGCCATGATTTCGGTTCGGAACCGGAACCGAACTGGTTGGAACCGGAAGGTTCAGGTTCCGGTTCCGAAACCGGAACCGTGGCCGACCGGTTCGGTGGGGTTCGACCCCAATCCGAACCGGTGGAACCGTAAGGTTCCACCAGTTTTCCTGTTGGAACTGTAGGGTTCCAACAGGAACCCTAAACCCCAACGGCTAGTAGTCTTTGGGGGAGGGCAGGGAGCCAATATTAAAAAAAAACTGTTATATTTAAAAAAAATTTATAAATTACTAATATACCCCTAATAACGGTAATAAAACGGTTATATTTAGGGGCATTTTTGGTATCAAAAAAAATTCTAAAACTCTATAAATAGGATTCATTTTTCATTATTTCAACACACCAAATTCTCAACTCTCTCATTTCCTACAATTCTCTTATTCTCAATCTCAATTCAATTAGTTATTATCATTCGCAATTAGTCAATTTTCTTTTTTTTTTCTTCCTGATTTCTCAAACGAAAAATGGCAAGCTCATCTGAGAACATAATGTCAAATATGCCAACCCAAGAGAGCGGCCCTAGTGTCGGTGCACAATCACGGAGAAGAGAAGTTAAGGCTCGTTCCTCGGATGTTTTCAAAATTCATTTTCATTTGGAACGCCTAGAAGATAATACACAACGAGCAATCTGCAACTATTGTGGGGTTACCTACAAGTTTTCTGGTGGATACGGCAATATGATCAAGCACCTGGAAAGACATCATCCTGTTGAACTTGGAATTGATACGACGCAAACTCAAATGGCCAGGTACGCATCATCTAATAGAGGTACGAGTGCTGTAGATTTATTTAAATATTCTGATGTAAAAAATAGAGAAGAATTTGCGAAATTAACTTGTATGACACATTCTTTAAGCTTTGGTGAAAAACTTCATTTTACTAATTACGTGCATAATGCTTTAAATCCTTCTGCATGTAGAATGACTCGAAACACAACAAAACGTCATATTTTTAAATTATATAACAAGAAGATGCCCTCGATGATTTTGAAGATTTGTTCGATAATGCATCTGCAACAACAAGTGCAAGCGGAACCGGAGCTGAATGATCAACTGATAATGATGATTGATAATTGTAAAATTGTAAATTTACAAAGGGGAAAGGTCTTAAAATTATAATGGAATTACGTGAGCTTTGATTCCTCTCACCACTGGAGGATACGTAGGCAACTTAAATTTTTAAAAATTTAAGCTCAAGTTCTTCAATGTAATAATTTTATTTATTTATAAAATTAATCTCATTTATTTTAATTTATTTTCGAAATTTAAAAAAAAAAAGGTTCAGAACCGAACTGGTTAGTTCCGGTTCGGTTCAAGGTTCTGGTTCCACTTAAGTGTGGAACCGGAAACCGGCCGGTTCGGTTTGGTTCCGAACCGGAACCGAACTGTCGGCCGGGTCTAACGGGACAATCACAAACGAATTCCTTGAACCATACAAGTCGAGATCACCATATATCATATAACCCTTCCATCATCAGATATCTGAATCAAGTAATGAGACATAAATAAGATCATCAAGTCTCTAAAGTCTAACTTATCCATATCAATAGATTCGTACTCCTCGATAATCATTCTCGAATATTGTCACAACCTACGGAAATATAAATCCAAGGTTAGCTTTGACCAAAGATGAGGAATACAATCTCGAAAATCCGAATATATATATCTCTCTCATAAGGGATGGCGGATCCTATATGATATTATTGGTTAACATGTGCATCGATACATACTAAGCGAACATTCAGAAGCCATGTCATGAAACGTTTTCTGACATGCATGGGATCAAAGTGTGGAAGATCACACATAAAACCACAACGACATCTCAAGTCAAAAGACCACATATACTATTAGACTTGAGATGACCTCATATTGACGGTTGTGTGAGTCATCTATTATAACTATTTCGTGAGTCATTCAGAATTCATCCACAATAAATATCTATATGTCTATTGTAGACATTGCATTTTCATGGCCCGATGATGAGTCTCATGTAGGGGCATTGATCGGCTTAATCACACGCGTATAACGCAAGCGCATGTATCGTTCAAGTAGTATAAAAATATCGATCCTACGAGGACTTAATTCCTATTGTTGTTATTAATTATTGATATTATTTATTTACATATATCTAATTATAGAGAGAAGAGAATGATTGCTTTTGGTTGGTTGAATGTGGATTTGATAAATAAAATACTTAAAGACATAAAAGAAAATACTAAGGAAAATAACAAAAGACTCAAAGATTTAGGGTTGTGACTCCACACAATATTATTATAAAGATGAATTGATTCTCTTATATATTTATAATAAATCAGTTTGCTAACCTGGTACACGAAATTATGCAAAAACCTATGTCGATGGTCAGCTGCACATACCCAGTATAATCCAATTAAACCATATGTCTATGTTAACCAAATTACCTAGATTCATTAAGATCAAGTTCCAATTGTGGTTACACCCGTCCGACAGGTATATGTTTATCTTGTAAGGAAATCTATTAAAAGGTTATTTATCCTCAAGGAAGATCGTGAGCTATTGAATCTAAGGCTGAAACCTAAAATCCCTTTTCCAAGTTCATTTTAAGTTTACCATATCAATCTTATTGGTGATCAGACAACAAGAAGCATTAAGCTTAAGACTCAATAAACAAACTAAAGAATTACCTAATATATAATTGAATCAATTATTAAGTATGTGAATATTGTGTTTCATCACTTCTCTAGAATAAAAGACAATGATGGGGGTTAGATGATTCACATTTAATATTTCATATCTAGGAATCTCACTTATTATAATATATAAATTATTTTATGTTCTGCTTTCTCAGGAATTAATAATGTTAAACATTTAAAACCAGCCATATATGCGGTAATTCATTTAGTCCAATTACACCAGCCATAGAGGCGGTAATTATCTGTCACATAAAGACCAGCAATATAGGCGGTAAAGTAATTTATAATTAAACCGACCATATAGGCGGTAATAAAGTTTGCCATTAATTAATCCGGTTAAATTATAATTTAAATATTATAATTAAGTGAGATTAACCTATATAATTATATTAAATGTTTCACTTTTTACCCCAGCGGAAATTTAACTACAAAATATAAAAGTAAATAAATAAAATGATGTAATAAAAATTAAAAATAAAAATACATAATTTACATATTATTAATAATTTACAAAATAAATGCTATCCTATGAAATCATGAAAAAAAATCCCAAGGAAAGCACACCAAATGAGGTGCAGAAAGCTTCAATTTATAGGCATCAGAACTGCCTCGCGTCGCGACGCCAAATTCCTTCTTGCGTCGCGACGCGAGGCCGTGTTGACTTGGTCAAAAGCGCGTTGATCTATTGACTTGCTGACGTGGCACGCGGAATATATCGGCCAAATGGAATTTCGACACGTGGCACGCGATATGATCGGTCCATTGAGATGCTGACACATGGAAGGCGTTGATTGGCTGTTGATGAAGTGGTGACACGTAGCACGGTGACTCGGTTGGATGCTGACGTGGACGACACATGGCGGCCACTTGGATGACACGTAGGTGACACGTGGCACGCGGCTGATGCGGTCGAATGAGAAGCTGACACGTGGCAAGCATATTTTCGGTAGCATGTGATGATGACACGTGTCCCGACGTATTTTAGCAAGATCTGTTCTGATGATGACATGTGGCACGGCGCATGTTCGCAGATCTGATGTGACGATGACACGTGACATGGCGCACGTTAGCAAGTCAAATTTCTCAGATATTGACACGTGTCCCTGGCGTAGGTTAGCATGTTGCGGCGCACGTTAGACGTCGCGACATGGGAAGCGTGTCGCGATGCGCCGAATTACCAAAATGCCCTTTTGCGTCATTTTTGTCTATTATGGCCCCAAATTGCTTCCAATACTTCCCAAACTTTATTTATCTGTAAAATAACAATAAAACACATCAAAACGTTCACAAAACTCAAGAAACTATACAAAATATTAGGTCAAATGAGTGGGAAATAGTGATATAAATACCACTCATCAGGCATTTATCTGGAAGTTTAGGGGGATTGTAAGGTTTAAATGCTGGAGAGAAACCAACTACATCAGACCGGACATAATCATCACATTCACATCCGGCCTGACATACCTACACATATGGCTGGATATGTGTCGTGTTTTCAGTTTTACTAAAGAACTCAACCCCAATTATCTTTTTCCTTATTATCACATTCCATAATTATCAATTTCCCTTTTCAAGAAGATTGTTTCCTTCTTAAACTAAGAAACCTTCACTATAAAAGAAAATTTTACACAAACCAAGAGAGACCCTTCTTGATCCGAATTTCGGAAGCTTGCAACTGATCCTTTGCTAAAAATTAGTGAAACAAGCACACTCATCAGCAAAACAAAGACCCAATTTTTTTTTAAAATCTCTCTCCAGTAGATAAAGTCAACAATCATCCAAGACTCTCAGACGTGTTCTTGGAGCCAAGCTACACCTAATGTAAGACATGAGGGCCCTTGAAATTTAATTTCGCAATAACTATTTTGACATAGTATCTATGGCCGAACATATTATATGTCTGGCTGGATATACACAAGTCATGAATTAACTCCGGTTGTACATAAGGCTAAATCTAACAACATGTTTTCCTAAGGTATATAGGATGAAAATCCATACGTAAATTTCGTAGCCAAAATCGAATGGATGATAATATGGTCTGTACTTGAGATACAACTCAACGTACCAAGAAAATGATGAGTGACGATTTTGTTCGTCCTTACATATGTTCTTTACTATTATTTGGTATAACTTGAATTACTTATTCTTATTCATGTTATTAGATTGTTATTTCATCTGTTCTGTATTTTTTATTATTATTGCATTTGTTTCGTAATTTTGGATTACACTACACCTCCAGCCAGACTTCCAATAAATCCGACCAGATATAAATCCTTAGAATACATATTCGGCCAGTCGTAATTAATTATGTTATTTGTTATATATAATAATTCATGGATGCCTACTAATCCTTATTAATTGCCTCTAATTGATGTGTTTGCATTCTTGAACGTTTCAAACTGCTTTGCATGATATTTTACATTATAAGACATAGTGACAATTCTCTTCAAACCTCAATATTATACTAGCATAAGTAAGAGACCATTGCGAACTCAAACGAGTTTAAGGTCAACCTTACGAGAGGTGTAGTGCGGCCTTAAATCATTCTCAGTGTCTTATATTGGGTGGCGACTCCTTAATTCTCGGATAAGTCCCTTTGTGGGCTAATTGTACTCTCTACGAGCTATGAGCTTAACAATGTCTTGGTCACCGACGTCATAGGCATAACGAGAAATCATGATTCGTTCCTACAGATGGCGACTATATTGGGGATAGAGAATCGGTCTCGAAAAATATCTTGTAGTATCCATGGTGAGACTGAGGTGAACTGTGCCTTCATTATTTTTGCACTCTTTAAACCCCGATGGCATTACATATCGTGAAATCGCTTTCACTCAATGCGGTGGTTGCTATGTGATGATACCATCACTCGTTGGCACATACCATCGATGAATAAAAAATGTACGTCCACTGGTCGTTCTAACCCTTGGGTGAGGAGACCTAATTGTGGACAAACCTTCACCGACTAGATCCTAAGCTTGACCTAAGAGTAAGCCCACATGCAAACCAATAGTTGTTTTCTCCTAGGAACAAACCTTTTTATGCTTGTGTTTGGGCCCTCAATCATTTGAAGTAGCTTCAACCTTTTGCCATGAGATGTAAAACTTATTGGGCCTTTACAACTGGGCCAAGTCGAATGCTTCGAAATGATAACGGGATACCATGTATGACAACCTCGTTGGGCCCAAATGTTGGGGTTTTTGGCACGGGCATAGCGGAAGCTCGTGGTTCGGGCGAAATCGTAACTTTAAGACTTTTTAAAATTACCAAATAAATTATTCAATATCCAATATGAATAATTCATTCATATTTCACCTAAACATATTTATTCGATATCAAATAACGACATAAATAGGTTAGAAACATCGCAAAATTTTTACGAAAATGTTTTTCCGCAAAATGGCATAAAACGCGTTATTGTCCGAACCGACCAACCAACACACATGGGGGCTACCCAGGTCAGCTTCAATAGTGCTTGGGAAGTTCATGGGCTGTCCAAACAATGACCAATTCACTATTTGGACAGCGGACACCCGGTAAGCTAGAAACTCACCCGGTAATGTCGTTTTTCGCCGTTTTCGCATATTTCAACACCGAAATAATTTTCAGAAATTATTCCAATGCCCAAAACACATCCAATATATTTATACAACATACTTTTCATCACCGAAAACATAGAATTTCCAGATCTAATTTTATAATAAAAAAATATCATTTTTCATGCTATAAATCCAATTTTCTCAATATTAATCATATTAATACTAACACCAACCAAGCCACCACCTATGAAGAACTCAAGAATAATTCAAGGAGTTACGAGAGTGGTCATAACACTATAGAATGTCAACAAGTCATCAAATGACAAAATTGAACTAATATTACAATAATATTATCCAATCCAACTTCACACATGCATCTAGCCTCCAAATCCATCCACCAAATCAAAAAGCCCCAAAATATAAGAAAGGAAGAAACCCTAGAACTATTCTAAATATTCAAGAACAAGAAACAAGCTTTCTAAGTTTAAGATTATTGAAGATTACCTCCAATTCTTGTAATTTCCTTAAACGTTTTTCTTGAATTTCTTCACTTTCTTCCTTGACTCTTCAAGAAAATTTGGGAGCTTTTCTTGGAGATAAAATTCAGCCATGGGAGGTTATGAAATGAGAAAACAAAATTTTCCACTTTATAAAGTAAGTCAAAACTGACTTAGGGGTAAAAAGAGGGCATTTTGGTCATTTAGTCATTTTTAATCTAATTAAATAATAATAAGCTTTTAAGTTGACAAATCCAATTTGTAAACTTTAAGCTTAATAAAATCATGCCACATGTAACCAATAATAATCAAACATATTGCATAACATTTATGTAATATTGAAATAATTTAATTATCTAGATATTTAACATTTAAACATCTAAATAATTAATTAATGCGATTATTATTATATATGTATTTTTATTTACATTAAATAACAAATACATATATTAATGGCATGTGTCAAAGTCTCATTTGACAATTAATTAATATGTATCAAATCAAATTTTGTATCAAATATAAATACACATTAATTATTAATTGACCGAAATGCCCCTAATGCATGTATTTTCGTTTAACCGTTTAAACGATTTGAATTAACTCATTTAATTCGGTGAAGTATTATGAATAATCTATCATATTCATAACGTGTTGCCCAAGTGCTCAACGAGTACACTTCATATTGTGGGACTCTATAAGTTTAGGTTTATCCGTCACGGAATCCAATTTCATGTCTATAATTCACCCACTCATGAATTATGACAACCATAGATAATCTCATTAAACTATGTAAGTCGAGGTCATTGCATACGTATAATCCCTCTGTCACAGGCTATCAATATTATACCGGGGATATAGATAAGAACGTCAAATCCCTAAGGTATAATATAGTCGAATTTTAAGTTTACGATCTCTAAATAACACTCGAAACTCGCTTCTGAAGTATACCACAGCCATGGATTTACTAGATCGCAAATACATACCTTATACATGTACCTTGTACACAGGACTGACAAATTCAACGAACATGCGGAGGTCTGATCTAAATAGATCGGTGACGTGACTGCCATCAAAGTGTGGAGGATATCTCATATATCCACAGTGGTATCTCAAGTCGAAGGACCACTATGCTACTTGAATCGAGAAGATTCATATTGACGTTGGTGTATCATCTATTAGGAAATCTTCAGTGAGTCGTTCAGTATTTATCAAATAAATACCTACATGTCTATACGAGTATCCCAAGACTCATGGTTCATTGGGATAAACCATCAGACCAAGTCTCAATATATGATATATACTGGTCTCAACAGATTTTTCTAACCGACCTATGTCAGTAAATATTGACCAGTAACTTTATTTGAGAATATAAAACTTATAGTGACGCTTCCCAATGTCAATTACAAACTACGTTGTAAATCCTAGGGTCTTTGTCTAATATATACATATCACTAAATCATATTTAGTTTCAATCTAATCGTAATTAGATCGAATACGTATATAAAAACAAGAGGTGCTACCATTAAGTAAGTAATATTATGGAAAAAAAATTGTTCGTATTCATGAATCAGTTATAAATACGATCCAGATTGGCACTCCGAGCACCAACCCTAACACTAAAGTGTTTAGTTACAATCCAAATGAGCTAAGACATGAGTCTGATGCTCACACTGACTTTTATTCAGAAAATCTATGCCATGTCTTAGCCTATTTAGACATTCCTAAATATTTCATGGCCCATCCCTCATAACTGTGATTATTAAGGGTCCAATTCATCATTTTTAAACAATTGTGCGATCCCTTTATTAGGCTTAGTCATTTCATAAATGGGCGGCCTTTGTCTTTCAATGATGGAACATAACCAAAGTAGCCAAGATTTACCTTTAGCATAAGAGAGAACGAGTTTGTGTATCTCATGTTGGTGCATGAGTTAAGCCACACTTAAGGCAGATGGACTTACCACATGTGTGGGAGAGATAAGGTTGGAAGGATGCATGCTGCGTGAACTAACCTTGCATTTCATGAATCTCATGCATACATGCATCATACTAACACTTTATGATGCAGCCATCATAACAGCCCGTTAGGTTAGAGAAAAAGGCGGATTAGTCATAGGTTGATCAAAAAAAGTTAAGAATGACTAGCAATAATAATTCTCGCATAGACCGCATGAAAGATAAGTTGAACAAAATGATTGAACAACTACTAACTTTGACTACTGCTATGATCAATTGGACTGCACCTCAGACGGTAAGGGCCGAAGCAAGCAATGAGAGGCACGAGTATAAGAAGTCTTATAGCTAAGAGTGATATAAGAAAAATAGTGGAAGATGCTAAGAAAGCGGAACACCGGGAGAAAACACCATTCAAAAGCGACACTTCTCAAACCTTGGAGAACCGATATCCGAGATTTTAGATAAGCTTGAGAAACAAAGCCTACTGAAACTTTTGGAGCCTAAGCCATTTCTAGATCACGTACCCTACCCTTGTGACCTAAACCAATATTGTCATTACAACCATCAAAATGGCCATGACACTGATAGCTATGTTCGCATTAAACATGAGATCCAAGATTTGATCGACACAGGCGAGATACCCAACCCCGAAGAAGTCACAGCCATGCAGTAATCATATTTTAAGTCATCGCATTTGTATCTTTATTTTTGTCATGTAATGACTTCTTTTTTGAAATAAATTTGATTTTGTAAAATTTTTTGTCTCTCGGAATGAGCACGTCCGAATTTGGAAAGAAGTTTTAAATTTGAAATCACTAGAAGAATGCCATCTCAAAAATGTGCACTAAAAATTGCACTTAGAATCGTAAAACACTTAGAATGAGTTTATGTTGTCACAACTTGTAAAGATGGTCAAAACACTTGAAATTCATTTGGCTATTTTCCAATATTAAGACTGAGATGACAATAGGTTAAGGAGATGATGCAAATAAAAAATGTGTGAAAAAAGAGAGAAGATAAAATTGTGAAAAAAAAGAAAAAGAAAAAGAAAGAAAGACAAATCCCACAAAAGAATCTACTCAGCTGTTTGGATTGTTAAATAACCAATAGTATCGTGAATCCCATGACTATTTTTACGTCAAATGATAAATCAAATAACGAGTATGCAAAAAAACTTGAGTTGGTGAAGTTATTGAGTAATCAGGGGATCACATCACAAATCTGTAATATTTGCATCATAATGTAATTTGACGACTTAAGGAAGCCATGATAAGTCATACATAAGGAACTCTTCAAAAACTTTAAAATCTTGTTGATCATTAACTATGTGTTACATTACCTTAGCTAGAGAAATGATAGAATGAACTAAAAAGTCAGCACTAATATACACTTAGTGCTAGTATAAACCAATCTAGGTTACACATAATTCTTTATGGAAGAATCACACACACACATGGAGAAACATTCGAAAGATGAAACCTTCGTTGACATGGAATTTTGAATTTAGACAATGCCTATACCTTGGAAAGAAACATGATTTCAGAAGAAAAAATTTTTGAGAACATGCGAAAAGTCATTGTATGATAAAAGGAATTTGGAAAGAAAAAATGATTTGGAAAACCCATAAGGACAACCTGGGTAGAAACTAAGACAAAACCAGACGAAACCTCCGTGGAAAAGCATCGCGACCTCATACAAGTCGAAGAACGAGCACGCTACTAAATATCATTTGCATACATTCATACACGCATACATGCATACATACGTATAACATTTATTTTGCTGGAAATTTGAACAAAGCAAGCCTCCAAATGGAGCAAGATGCAGAAAGCTCAATTGCAGCCAAGAGTTAAAGCCTTCAAGACACGGAGCACCCAACAGTCAGAGGGACAAGACATGGAGGGCAAGGCCCACCTTAAGAGAAAAGACATGGGATATGGGGGTCCAACACCAGATAGGCGAAGCACCTCAACCGATTTTAAGGAGATGAATTAAAAGGTCATCATATTAGAAGCAGATGAATCAAAAATTCATCAGATTAGAAGTAGATGAATCAAAAGGTCATCAGATCAAAAATGGATGAATCAAAATGTAATCAGATATGAATGAATCAAAAGGTCATTGTTTGTGCCAAAATTGACCCCAGTGGTAAAAACGACATTACACCGCAAGGCCAGAAGCCCATCAGCAGACTGGGCCCACAGACGAAGATGTCATATAAGGGTCTAAGCCCGTCGAACATAAAGAAGACCAACAGACACCAGTTACAAAAGTCAAGAGAGAATCCGAATTCATGAATACCACCATGAAGTCGATAGTTTCGAAAGGATACAAGATCGTCAGTTATCGAACATGAAACATCTTAATTAAACCCTCATTAATAACGACTCCACGACTCCAACGGGCAGATGTGGAACTTCATACCAATAGACCTATAAAAGAAGAAAGAAAAACAACAAAGGGGCATCTTCAATCAAACTACCCATATTACCAAGGCAAGACTAGTACACACCGCCCTCACGGCATACAACCGAAGGTTGAGGTACCTAAAAAACCTTAATCTATTTACTTTACACTGATCAGTGCTTAGGCTAACTTGAGCGTCGGAGTGCCTACGGTCTCCACCACACCGGTGGGCAGTAAGCTCCTTATTCGCTCTACTTGTTTTGCAGGATTCGCTCGCGCCCTACAAATTGATAATCTTGATTGTGGACCTCGACCGAAATCAGCTTCCACAATTTGGCGCCCACCGTGGGGCCAACGAGCGAATCGACCAGAAGTAGAACTTATTAACGAAATAATCAAGAATGGCCTCAAGCAACGAACAAATCCCAGATCCACTAGCGGCACAAATTTCCATCCTCCAAGAGCGACTCAAAGACCTTGAAGAGAAAATCTAACGATGCGAAATACCAACGAAAGTTTACAGCAAAAGTTAGATCACCTATCATCCGACCCTCTGCATAACCTTCAAGGCCAAACCAGCAATGGAGGTAACCGAAGCAATCCAACTGTTCCACCCATATCAGACGAACCAAATAGCAATCACCCTCCAGCTACACTACACTCAGATCCTCTTGTTGATCAGACCCATCTAATGGCCAGTTCTATCAGGAGAGAAATGGTAGAATTCAAAGAAGCAATTATGTCACGACTACCAGGAGTAAAGCTCCCAATCAGGAAAAGTAGGGCCGGAGCAATTTCAGATACCCCTTTCGAGGAATCAATTGTAGCAGTTGAGTTGCCACGAAATTCAACCCCCACCTGAAATGAAGCAATATGACGGGACCACAGATTCAGACGACCACGTCATACATTACAAATTCAAGATGATGTCGACCGGCCTGTCTCCGAGCCAGTGGGAGGCTGGAATGTGCAGGTGCTTTGGGGAAACTCTGGTTGGACCGGCCTTGACGTGGTTCATCAATCTTCCATACAGATCAATCAAATCCTACCAAGAATTGGCAGACAAGTTTGTGCAGCTATTTGCAAGTTCATGCAAGCTGGAAAGGACAATAGACGACTTTAACTCCGTACAGCAGAGAAGAGGAGAATCATTACGGAGCTACGTGGCCCGGTTCAACCGTGAGAGAATAATCATCCCGGATCTCCATCAGCCTACATCAATCGAAGCCTTCAGGAATGGACTTCTTTATGATAACGGGCTCTACAAGAAATTGACGAAATTCAGGTGCTACACAATGGACCAGGTCATGGCACGAGCCCAGGTAGAGATAAGGTGGGAAGAGGATAAAAGAAATAAGAGAAGAGTGGATGAAACAAATGCACGAGTGGACCGAAGGCCTGCTGCTTCCAGACGACACGAAATGGATTTCCCGTCTCAAACCGAAGGGAGGAACCAAAATAGGGGCGGACGTCGACCCTTCTACAAGAATGTGGACATACGACCAAGGCCATATAAAAATAGGGAGGAACTACCGGCAAGCAAGCCTCGGCTTCCAAACTACAACTTCACAGATTTCTCCAGGAGAATTGGTCTCGGTGCTAAAGAAGTTGGGGAATGAAGTAAAGTGGCCTCCACGGTCTAGGGATAGTTCATCCAAAAAGGACACTAGGAAATGGTGTGAGTTCCACAGGGACTACGGTCACACGACGGTGGAATGTGTTTCCTTGAGATTAGAAGTTTTGGAACTACTAAACAAGGGGTTCTTGAAAGATTTGCTTACGGACAAGGGGAAGGCTACATTGACACGAAGGGATGAAAGAGACAAACAGGGAGAAATTCCAACCCCGTCGCCCCCGATTGATAACACTGTTAATGTTATTTCTGGAGGATCAGGAGTTAGTGGAGCTACCTATTCAGCAGCTAAAAGGCATTCAAGGGCATTGGCCACCAACGCTTCTCACACCTTGATGTCTGTAGAGAGAATCACCACAGGTTTGGTAATCGGGTTTCCAGACGATGGGGATTCACACGATTTAAATCCTCACCATGACGCTTTGGTCATTTCCCTACAAGTGGCGAACTTCATGGTCAAACGTGTGTTGGTCGACACGGGCTCCTCAGCTAATATAATCTTCGCCAGTGCTCTAACTGACATGGGTACGGAGTTGGATAACATCAATAGGCGAACGAAAGTATTAATCGGTTTTAGTGGAGAACAAAAATTCACTATGGGGGAAATACGGCTCCCAGTTTATGTTACAGGAGTCAATAAAATGACTACTTTCCTGGTATTGGACAGCCCTTCGGCCTACAATCTGATTATGGGCAGGCCCTGGATTCACGACATGAGGGCGGTTTCATCTACCTATCACCAAGTAATTAAATTCCCTACTAAATGGGGGGTTCAGAAATAAAGGGAGATCGATTGGCGTCAAGAAGTTGCTACCAAACGACCTTGAAGGCTAAAGCTGATCCGGCATATGAGAAGCTCGACGAGGTCCAGATTCATCCTCAATTCACAGATCACAAGGCTTTGGTTGGAGCGGGTTTAGGTCCAAAACTGCGAGCCGACCTGGTAGAGTTCTTGAAAAGACGACACGACACCTTCGCGTGGTCACATAAAGATATGATTGGAATGACCCGGAGCTCATCACTCACGAATTGCATGTGGATCCAGACCACACCCCTGTCAGACAGAAAAGAAGGAAGTTCGCTCCAGAAAGAAACCGGATCATTGACGAAGAGGTGCAAAAGTTACTACAAAACGGAGCGGTTAGAGAAGTGCAGTTTCCCGAGTGGCTTGCCAATGTTGTAGTAGTGAAAAGAAGAATGGGAAGTGGAGAGTTTGCATCGACTTCACGGATTTGAACAAAGCCTGTCCAAATGACTCGTTTCCTTTACCACATATTGATTCGATGGTGGATGCGACTGCAGGGCACGAGTTATTAAGCTTCATGGATGCGTATTCGGGCTACAATCAGATCCTCATGCATCCTCAAGATCAAGAGAAGAAGCTTTTGTCACAAGTCGAGGAATATTCTGTTACAAAGTCATGCCGTTTGGCTTGAAGAACGCAGGAGCAACATACCAGCGAATGGTCAATAGGATGTTCGACCGTCAAATAGGGAAGACAATGGAAGTCTATATTGACGACATGTTGGTAAAATCCGTAAATCAGAACAACATCTCAGCCATTTGGAAGAAGCCTTCGACATCATGGACAAGTACGGAATGAAATTGAATCCTACTAAGTGTGCGTTTGGTGTCGCTTCAGGAAAATTCTTGGGGTACGTAGTCACTCGACGAGGCATTGAAGCAAATCCAGACCAGATTAGATCAATCCTCGACATCCCTTCCCCTTCCAGCCCGAAGGATGTCATGCGACTGACTGGGAGGATCGCGGCGTTAAACAGGTTCATCTCTAAATCCACCGATAAGAGCTTTTTATTCTTCTCAGTTTTAAAAAAGCAAGTAAATTCGAATGGACTCCTGCTTGTGAGGAAGCACTGAAGCAACTCAAACAATATTTAACTTCACCGCCCCTGTTATCAAAACCACTCGACTGTGAGAGGCTCTACCTTTATTTGGGAGTCTCGGAGCACGCGGTCAGTGGAGTCTTAGTAAGAGAAGAATCAGGGAGTCAACAACCAGTCTACTATGTAAGCAGAGCATTGTTGGAGGCAGAGACCGCTACCCGCTAATGCAGAAGTTGGTCTTCGCACTTGTCACGGCCGCAAGGAAACTCAGACCCTATTTCCAAGGGCATGCGATCACAGTGTACACGACGTACCCTTTGAGGAGCATTCTTCATAAACCTGAGTTATCTGGGAGATTGATGAAGTGGGCAATTGAGTTAGGGGAGCACGACATAGATTACCAACCCAGGACGGCTATCAAATCGCAAGCTTTGGCCGATTTTGTGGCCGACTTTGCTCCCGGAATGATGGCAGCAGCCGAAGCTGAAATCAATTCCATTCAGCCGACAAGTCCTTGGAAGTTGGCGGTTGACGGATCAAGTAACAAAAAAATGATGTGGACTTGGAATGGTAATCACTACCCCCTCGGGCGACGTTCTGCAACAGGCAGTCAAATGCGGTTTCAGAGTAACCAACAATGAAGCTGAGTACGAAAAGCATTGATCGCAGGATTATTATTGGCCAAGGAATTGGGAGCAAAGGAGATTGAAGTGACGTCAGACTCTCAGTTGATTGTCAACCAAATCGAGGGATCTTATCATGCTAGGGGTCAGGCAATGGCTTCTTACTTACAGAAGGTAAATGATATACGAACAGCGTTCGAAAAATTTTCCATAACCCAGGTCCCAAGAAGCGAAAATTCCCAAGCAGATGCATTGGCGACCCTCGGATCGACTCTGGAAGGTGACAAACCACGAGCAATACCTATAATATATTTGAGATGGCCGGAAATCTGGAAGAAAGAGACAGCTGTGGCCGCCATCAGTTCAGTCGACAGTTGGATGACACCGATCGTCGAGTATTTGCAAAAAGGCCTGCTTCCAGAAGACAAAGTGCAAGCAATGAAGATATAGAGACAATCCGCAAGGTTCATGGTATTCGAAGGTCAGCTGTTAAGGAGATCACTCTCGGGACCATACTTGAAATGCTTAACACACGACGAAGCTCAGCATGTGTTGTCTGAATTGCATGAAGGGGAATGTGGGAACCGCTCAGGCGACAGAAGTTTGGCTCTCCGAGCCCATTCGACAGGATATTACTGGCCGACAATGAGACTAGATTCCGCTGAATTCACAAAGAAATGCGATAAGTGCCAGAGATTCGCACCGGTTTCTCATCTACCACCAGAAAAGCTGAACCCAATTTTATCTCCATGGCCGTTCATGAAGTGGGGCATGGACATTGTTGGAAAACTCCCAGTCGCATCAGGCCAACGTGTCTACATGCTCGTAATGACGGATTATTATTCGAAGTGGATAGAAGCTGAAGCGTTTGCCAGAATACGCGACAAGGAGGCTCAAACGTTCGTATGGAAGAATATCATATGTCGGTTCGGCATTCCAAGAGAAATTGTGACCGACAATGGATCACAATTCATCAGCCGTCACTTTCAAAATTTTGCAGGAACTGGGGCATCAAACTTAACTTCTCGACGCCACGCTTTCCACAAGCGAACGGACAAGCAGAGTCGTCCAATAAGACGATCTTGAACACTATGAAGAAGAGGTTGGAGAAGGCAAAGGGCGTCTGGGCGGAAGAATTACCTGGAGTCCTGTGGTCGTACCGAACAACCTGTGAGATCTTCAACTGGCGAAAATCCATTCTCATTGGCATTTGGGACGGAAACAGTAATTCCATCCGAAGAAGTCATCCCTTCTCCACGATGCCAGTGGCTCGACGAAGAAAGCAACCGACAACTGATAAAATTCAATCTCGACACACGATGATGAGACTAGGGATACAGCTTTCATTCGACTGGCCGCTTATCGACAGAGGATGGCCAGATATGTCGAAAAATGTCAGGACCAGGACTTTCCGCACTGGTGATTGGGTCCTACGGAGAGTGTTCCAGAACACAAAAGAAGGTGGAGATGGGAAGTTGGGCCCTAATTGGGAAGGCCCTTATCTTATAGCTGGGGTTGTTGGGAAAGGAGCCTACAAGTTAGAGACCGTGGAGGGGAATCCTGTTCGCAACAGCTGGAACGCGGTGCACCTTAAAAGATTTCCGGTAACATTTATGTTTTGACGATTAGTTCTTTACCAATCTACTTTTTAGAGTTATCATACTTTTAGTAAAGAAAGACATTTGTAGAAGTTGTTTGACAAATTGTAATAAAATTGTCCAATGGACTCTCGCTCCATTCTTCACATTTAAAATAAACAAATCATTCGTCATTTCAATATACATAACGCCAATGGTTCAAAATACCACTTTGTGCCATCCTACCAATTCTAAATACAAGCTTTACAAAGAAGTTCAAGTTAATTCCTATACAATTCACCTTCAAAGACTAGCTCCGTCTACATCAGTCGTTGTTGGGAGGCTAGCAAGAACGTCTCATTCACTCTCCACATTCACGGGTTGTTCGAATGGGCAGCGGCTTGTCCGACATTTACTTCTTCTTCTTCTATATCCTTCTCGACCTCCACCGTCGCTTCTACGTTGGTTGGATCTGGCTCAGCCTCCTCCTTCCTCATCTCTACTTCTGTTCCTATTTCCACATCATCTTTCTCCGTCGACGAAGAGATACCAGTGGCGCGCCTTTCGTATTCACTAATCCATTTCTCAGGCTTCCATTCAACATGTTTTCCAGCAATATATTCTTTCATCAAGTCGTATCTATCCTTCATCATAGAATCAATGGCGATATCGTCCATTTGGTCCAATAGCGACTCGTTCTCCTTCTTCAAATTTTCAAAACCCGTCTTATAACCTTCAATTGTTATTTCAGTAGTTTCCTTTTCCAGCTTCAAGGTAGCCTTCACTTCCTTCAGCTCCCTCTCAAGACTCCTTCTTTACTACTGATAAAGTCTTCTCCAACTCCTTGACCCTCCTCTGGTTGGACTCAACATTCTTCCGCAAGAACAAGCTATATTCCAGGGCCTAAAACATTCAAATCAGAACGTCATTCGACGCATAATAGTAATAAAATAAAAACGACAAGTAATGATGATACTCACTTGGTAGTTTAGAGCGATGGCTTTCTTCATGGCCTCCGCCGGCCCAATTTGTGCCAATCTCACTTCATCCCCTTGGAGTAGAAGTCCCTCAACGAATGAGTCGATGCTTGAAGGGTCAGAAATTGCGGTCGACTCTTTTGGAACTTTCAAGATAAGGGTGTCAGAGTCCTCTTCAGTTTCCACCTCGGCGACAGACTTCCTTTTCTTCCCGGTTGAAATAATCTCTGTCGACTTCCCTTTTTCTGCGACACCCCCACTTGAAACCACCTCCCGAAGTTGGGTGCCAGCTTCTCTTTCAACCTCTAGCTCTCTCTTCTTCAGTTTCCTTGACTTTCTCCGACTCTTCATTTCGTCGAGTGAAGCTACTGTGAATGGACCAGACATCATCTCCTCTGCGCATGAAAATTCCTCAATTTTTAAGGGCTCTCGATATTTTTTGTTCACCCCATACAAATTTTGAATCGACCACCTACAGTTTATCACGGCCAAAACGTCGTTAGAGAGGGCCAGAACTTTACCTTCTTCACGCTGATAAATTTCCTTCCACAATGGAGTCGCCCTTAATCTCTTCTCCGTTAAGATGGCCTTACAATGCCTTACGTCGTCCGACAGAGATAGAATTGCTTCAACGTTTGAGGTGGAACGTACGGTTGAGATGAATGATTTGTTTTGGAGAGGATCTGCAACGACAAACCCTCGGTTATTCGAAAAACACAAAACACAGTTATAACTCAAAGATTATAACATAGAAAAGAACGTCACTCACTCGACAAACACCAAAACTCTGGGATTCGACCAGCCCCAGTCAAACCAAATATACCATCACCCTTTGCGAAGAAATAATAGGACTGCCAATTCCCCCTATCATTAGTCGACAATCCAATAACTAGATGCTTCTTTCTTTGTCGAAGGATCATAGTATATCTCCCTTTCTCCTTCAAATGCTCCTTTAAATAATATGTCTCTAAAACATCATTTACCTCGAAGAGTACACCAACTCGAAGGATAAACACTCAATCGACAGAAAGATCCTCCACGCGTTTGGCATCAATTGAGACGAAGCAATTTCAAAGTGGTTTCGCACTTCCCAGACCAGTCTCGGGATAGGAAACCTCAATCCCACCTGAAACGGACGAATGTAAAAACCCATCCACCCACCCCGGGACCTTGTAGTCAATTCTTTCAGTCGACGAAGGTACCCGAAGTTCTAGAGAATCAGGAAATCTATACATACAGCTGAGTTCCCTCAACATTTTCCCGGTCATACGACTAGCAGGATTTCTGGACAGTAAGTTGGTGGGCTCACTGGTGCAAGGAAAGTCACTCGGCTCCTCAATTGCAGGCAAAGATCTTAGTGGTATGGCCTCGGTAGGAGTCTCCCGATGAGACATGGCCAGGGTAACTACTCCACTCTCAATCAATTTCTCGTACGACCAGTCTTTGTACACTACATCCTCCTCGGTCTCACTTGATGATTCGGCATAACTATCTATCTTGGCGCCTAAGCTGCCTAAAGACTCTCCATTCGACATTCTCCAAACAACAAGCATATAAACAATTAAACTCCCTAGTAATCTACCTCTTAAAGATCAAAACCCACAAACACAATTCTTAAACTAATCACACTAACCCAAAGATCAAACAGCCAAATTTACCTAAGAACAACTTGAATTATTGCTATGAATGCTTAAAGAAATTAAAGAATAAGAGGAAGTTAATGAAGAATACCTTGAGAAACACTTGAGAGCTCTCCTTACTCGACTTCCAAATGAGGAAGAATGAAACACCCACAGCCCTTTTATGCACGCCTACTTGATTTGGCGCCAAAATTCCCGCCAAAAACTCCTCGTAATCCGCACTAGGGTTTGCATCTAATGACAGAAACAAACTAGATCAAAAAGTTAAAGTGTTAAGAACGTCGACCAGGGACATCCCCTGGTGACTCATGTCGAGTCAAATCAGAGTTATGGTATTCACTCGTCCCATACGACAGTGTCGAGTGAAATCACTCCTGAACCACCTCCCGGTTCAGTCGACATGGGACATCCCCCAGATGACTCTTGTCGAGTCAAATAAAAGTTTTGGTATTCACTCGTCTCATACGACAGTGTCGAGTGAAATCACTCCTGAACCACCTCCCGGTTCAGTCGACAGGGGACATCCCCCAGATGACTCTTGTCGAGTCAAATAAGAGTTTTGGTATTCACTCGTCCCATACGACAGTGTCGAGTGAAATCACTCCTGAACCACCTCCCGGTTCAGTCGACATGGGACATCCCCCAGATGACTCTTGTCGAGTCAAATAAGAGTTTTGGTATTCACTCGTCCCATACGACAGTGTCGAGTGAAATCACTCCTGAACCACCTCCCGGTTCAGTCGACAGGGGACATCCCCCAGATGACTCTTGTCGAGTCAAATAAGAGTTTTGGTATTCACTCGTCTCATACGACAGTGTCGAGTGAAATCACTCTTGAACCACTTCCCGGTTCAGTCGACAGGGGACATCCCCCAGATGACTCTTGTCGAGTCAAATAAGAGTTTTGGTATTCAATCATCCCATACGACAGTGTCGAATGAAATCACTCTTGAACCACCTCCCGGTTCAGTCGACAAGGGACATCCCCCAGATGACTCATGTCGAGTCAAATAAGATACTCCTTAACCACCTCCCGGTTCAGTCGACAGGGACATCCCCCAGATGACTCATGTCGAGTCAAATAAGATACTCCTTAACCACCTCCCGGTTCAGTCGACAGGGACATCCCCCAGATGACTCATGTCGAGTCAAATAAGATACTCCTGAAACACCTCTTGGTTCAGTCAACCAAGGTCATCCCCCAAATTACTCGTGTTGAGTCTAATCAGAGTACGGTATTCACTCGTCTCGTACAAACAGTGTCGAGTGAAGCTACTCATGAATATCCGGTCCAATCATCTAGGGACTTCCCATGGGCCATGTCTGGGCAAAGAATATTCCCAATTTACACGACATGTCAATGGTTATATATGGACTCTCACTATCTGTGTAACATGCTTAATAATGTTTCTCCTGAAGCTACCACCTAGTCTAGTCAACCGAGGATAATCCCCTGATTACTCATATCGAGTCAAGTAAGGACTACGATATTCATTTGCACTATGCGACATTCAAGCGAATCAATTCCTGAACCACTATCTGGTTCGGACGTCCGGAGCCATCCACTGGATCCACACGACATGCCGAGTACTCTCCAAGCCTAGGATTACCAGACTTAGAGAGTAGGGGACAAACTGTTTGGGCCAAAATTGACCCCAGGGGCAAAAACGACATTACACCGCAAGGCCAGAAGCCCATCAGCAGACTGGGCCCACAGACGAAGATGTCACGCAAGGGTCCAAGCCCGTCGAACATAAAGAAGACCAACAGACACCAGTTACAAAAGTCAAGAGAGAATCTGAATTCATGAATACCACCATGAAGTCGACAGTTTCGAAAGGAAGACAAGATCGTCAGTTATCGAACATGAAACATCTTAATTAAACCCTCATTAATAACGACTCCAACGGGCAGATGTGGAACTTCATACCAAGAGACCTATAAAAGAAGAAAGAAAAACAACAAAGGGGCATCTTCAATCAAACTACCCCTATTACCAAGGCAAGACTAGTACACACCGCCCTCACGGCATACAACCGAAGGTTGAGGTACCTAAAAAACCTTAATCTATTTACTTTACATTGATCAGTGCTTAGGCTAACTTGAGCGTCGGAGTGCCTACGGTCTCCACCACACCGGTGGGCAGTAAGCTCCTTATTCGCTCTACTTGTTTTGCAGGATTCGCTCGCGCCCTACAAATTGATAATCTTGATTGTGGACCTCGACCGAAATCAGCTTCCACAGTCATAAAATTAGAAGTAGACGAATCAAAAGGTTATAAGATCAGAGTTGGATGAATCAAATGGTCATCAGATACAGATGAATCAAAAATTCATCAGATTAGAAGCAGATGAATAAAAAAAAGTCATCGGATCAGGAACAGATGAATCAAAAGGTCTTCAAATTAGAAGTAGATGAATCAAAAATAACATCAGATTAGGAACAAATGAATCAAAAGGTCATCAGATCAGAAGCATAAAGAGGAAAAGACCACCACAAGGAAGCATATGGAGGAAAAACCCATCACATGGATCAAAAATTCCACCAAAGAAAAAAACATATGGAAGAAAAGCCCATCACACAGAAGCAGATGGAGGAAAAACCCATCACACGGATCAAAATGTCAGAAGCCGTTGGAACAAAAGGCCATTAGTTGGATCAAAATGCCATTAAATAAAAAAGAAGTAGATGGAACAAAAGACTATCAATTTGATCAAAATGCCACCAAAGAATGAAGCAAATGGAACAAAAGACTATCAAACGGATCAAAACACCACCAAAAAAGGAAACAAATAGGACAAAACGCCCTTGAGAGCATCCCAGTTGGATCAAAACACCATCATTTGAAAGAAGAAATATCTAGCAGATCAAAGACTCAAGTCAAAAAGTCAACCTAAAATATCCCAGTTGGATCAAAATGCCACTGTTTAAAAGAAAAATTCCCGAATAGGTCAAAAATATTGCTAAAGTTAATCCAAAATATCTCAAATGGATCAAAATTCCATGGAAAAATGGATAAACCAATGTCAGAAGATGGATCAAAATATCATCAACATTAAAAGAATTAGACCAAAATGCCGCTCAAGTCGACAAACTCCAAGTGGATCAAAATGCCATCAAATAAATCAAATTGAAAAAAGAATTATCGAGATGATCAAAATGCCTCTCGAACAGCTCAACAACCAGTCGAGGCATCATAGGTCTGTAGGTCTATCAACTATTGGATCTAGGAATGAAGCATGACGAGATCGAAACATCTCAACACCGATCTAGGCAACGGCGGCCTGCGGGTCTATCAACTATTGGAACTAGGAATGAAGCCTGGCGAGATCGAAACATCTCAACACCAATAGAAATATCAGAGGCCTGCGAGTCTATCAACTACTGGAGCTGGGAATGAAGCCTGGCAAGATCGAAGCTTCTCAACACCGATCGATGTATTGGCGGCCTGTTGGTCTATCAATTATTGGAGTTGGGAATGAAGCCCGGTGAGATTGAAGCTCGACACCGATCGAAGCATCGGCGACCTGCATGTCTATCAACTATATGAGCTAGGAATGAAGCCTGGAGAGATCGAAGCATCTCAACACCAATCGAAGTATTGGCTGTCTGCGGGTCTATCAACTACTAGAGCTGGGAATGAAGCCTGACGAGATCGAAACATCTCAACACCAATCGAGGCATCGGCGTCCTACGGGTCTATCAACTACTGGAACTGGGAATGAAATCTGGCGAGATCGAAGCATCTCAACACCATATGAGGCATCGAAAGGCTCGATGGCCTACTTATCAACAAAACCAACAACTACCACATATAAATCTAGAAATACCCGACGAACCAGGTAAGTGAAATTGTATGCATGACTTTGATATGAATGTCACTGTCACACATTGCACAAGCCTACCAAAGTGGGGGCAATTATAGACATTGTATTTTTATGATATGATGATGAGTCTCATGTAAGGGCATTTTTCTGGAAGTTTAGGGGGATTGTAATGTTTAAATGCTGGATATACCTACACATTCGGCTGGATATACGTCGTGTTTTCAGTTTTACATAAGGACTCAATTTTTTTCTTCTTAGCCAATTTCCAAAAATATCAGATTCTTTCCTTCTTAAACACTTACTCCAATTATCTTTTTCCTTATTAGCACATTCCATAATTATCAATTTCCCCTTTAAAGGAGTTTATTTCCTTCTTAAATTAAGAAACCATCACTATAAAAGAAAAGCTTTACACAAACCAATGAAGACCCTTCTTGATCCGAATTTTGGAAGCTTGCAATTGATCCTTTGCCAAAAATTAGTGAAACACGCACACACAGCAACAAAATAAAGACCCAAACAATATTTTAACTCTCTCTCCGGTAGATAAAGCCAATAATCAATCAAGACTTTCAGTCGTGTTCTCGGAGCCAAGCTACACCTAAGGTAAAACCCGAGGGCCCTTAAACTTTAACTACGCATTTATTGTTTTGACACAGTATCTCCGCCCGAATATATTATATGTCCGACCGAACATAAAAAAGTCATGAATTAACTTCGGCTGTACATAAGGCTACAATCAACAATATTTTTTCTTGAGGTATATAGGATGGAAACACAGACGTAAATTCCATAACCGAATCTGAATGGACGATAGTACGGTCTGCACTTGAGATACAACTCCACGTACCAAGGAAAAGATGACTGCCGATTTTGTTCATCCTTACATATGTTATTTACTGTTATTTTGTATAACTTGGATTGCTTATTCTTATTAAATTTATTAGATTGTTGTTTCATATGTTCTGCATCTTTTTATTATTGTTGCATGTGTTTCATAATTTTGGATTACACTGCACCTCTAGCCAGACTTCCAGTAAGTCCCGCCGGACATACATCCTTAGAATACATATTCGGCCAACCATGTCCATGTCTGACCATCCATAATTAATTCTATTATTTGTTATATTAATAATTCATGGATGTATACTTATCCTTATTTACTGCCTCTTATTGTTGTGTTTGCATTCTTGAACTTTTTAAATTGTTTTGCATTATAAGGCATGGTGACACTTCTCTTCAAACCTCTATATTATATTGACATAAGAAAGTGACCATTCCGAACCTAAACGGGGTTTAAGGTAGACATTGTGAGGGATGTAGTGCGGTCTTAAATCATTCTTAGTGTCTTATACTGGGAGGCGACTCCTTAATTCTTCGATTAGTCCCCTGTGGGCTAATGGTACTCTCTACGAACTGCGATCTCAATAGTGTCGTGGTCGCCGACGTCATAGGCATAGCGGGAAATCCTGATTCACTTCTACTTCTATATGAGCTCTTAAAGCCCATAATTCATTGAGATAAACCATCAAAATCGTATCTCAATATACGATATGTACTGGTCTTTAACAGATTTAACAACCGACCCATGTCATTAAATCATCGACCAAAAATATATGTAATTGTAACTATGCCACTTATTCTAGGGTGTTTGTTCTTCTCGTATATCTCTAAAACATATTTAGAATTAATCTAAACAATTTATATTAGTTATATACGCAAAAGACAAGAAATAGTATCATATAATAAATAATATAATGGATAATATCGGTGTCTATAATTATAATCCGGATTAAAATTCGATAAGTATTGACCTTCGAGTACCAACTCCAACACACTCTTATGCCCTTGTGCTAGCGGACAGTTCTCGGAAGTATTACTTTGAAGAATCAGAATCAAGCCGCAAGGGTGCACAGCTCACAGGGCAGTATGATGAACCATATAATTGGATGGTAGTCTCAGATTTATATTTTAATTTGGCAAAGAAGATGCTTGGCTGTCAGCTATAATTGCCAAGCAACTTTTATGGATATGGCATTATGTCAGTGTACGTACGTACAGTTTAAAATTTTGGCTTCTGATATGATATGTCCCAGTTGGAGTAAGATTACAAATGAGTAAATAAAATATCACTGATGCCAATTAAAAAATCCCAATCAGAAATGCCAATTTCATTTTCATAGGGTGAGAGGAAATCATGTACATAAAGAATAGGAGATAAATACTCCACTGCCCTAATATAGAAGAGACTAACTAAAACTACCTTACTAAAAATATAAACAACAAATAAATACAAAAATTAAATATCTTAAAGATATTCTAATCTTAACAGCTTCTCGTATATGTCAGATGGTATTTGGAAGTTTTATTGACATGGAATGATATGCATAATAATCGTTGCCTCCTTTGATCTCTTTTATAGTCTTCTTAGGTATGTGATAACTTATGGGAGACACAGTTTGATACAGAATATGGGGTAAGTTGGATAGTAACTGTTTTCAACTATCTTCCAATCTTCTGAATCACCCTGAGCTTAGCACTCCTACTGCGGCAATTCACCCTTTCCTCCTCTTCAGATGGTGTTATCGGTCTCTTGGTGAGAATTGTTCCATTCCAGCCTTGTATTGCCTGTCTAATCCACGTTTCATTTACATTGTTGTCATTTCTCAAATCTCTTTTACCCCTCTCTTCTTCACTCCCCTCCGAGTCTTCTTTGTTATGGTCAATGATGTTGAGAAATGTTTGTTTCACAATTCTATCCTCCAAACTGTGGAATGAGATAACTGCAAGCCTACTCCCGGGAGAAAGACAATCAAAACAAGCATAGAGAGAGTTCTCCAGAGTCTTGAGTTCATCATTCACCGCTATTCTTAAAGCCTGAAACACGCGTGTGGCAGTCTTTATCCAACCTTGCCTACCTCCTATAGCAATTCAATAAATTTTTATTCATCCAGTGTTGATATGCTATTCATCAATTTTTTTCATAATTTAATTGCCTATGACACCGCCCACTGAGAACAAGATTCAAACCCACTTCTTAGAAAGACACATGAGTATGTAACATACTAACATCACAGTAGGCATGGATGTGAGTATCCTACTTGCATAAAAGTAATCTAAAGTACTTAAGAGAATGGCAATTGATAAAATGAAGCGACTCCTACCTCTCATCCCAGGAGTCACATTCCGAATAAGATCTACCAGTTCACCAGTGGAATGCAATCCACCACGAAGACGAGCCTGAACTATCTTATTTTGAAGCAAACGCCAGTTGCTTTCTTCTCCATACTCCCGCAGGATTTTTCCTACTTCAGCAGCTGGCCATGAATTCAATATGTCTTCTGCTTTCAGGCTTGCCTGAAATAAGCCTATTACAATCAGTTTAAGTGAAACAAAAATTCAATGATTTCAGATAGAGCACAATGGTGTTGAAAGATCCATGTAGCCAACCACATCAAGCGGGAAAAGGCTTTGTTTGGTTGTTTGGTTTGTTGGTGGAGGCAAGAAACTAAACATTCAGCACAAAGTACCACATGAGAGGCTACGATAAGAGAAAACTACTAGTGGAAAGATCCAGAACCACTGTCATTAGATTAGAGATCCCTCAAAACCTAGTAGAACATTGACATAAAGTTGCTGTCAGAGTAGGTACATCAATATGATGTCCCTCTTATCTCAGAAGGAAGTTTCCTCTCATGATGAAACATATGAAACTAGGGCACATCTATGGTACCCAAGGGTATCTAATACCCTTGGGTTCAAACATGCAATTTTGATCATTGAACATGCAAGAGAATTTTTAATACATGAGTTAAGTTGCATATTCAATGCTCAAAATAGTATATTTGTACCCAAGGGTATTTGGTTACCCTTGGGTACCATAGTAGTGTCCATGAAACTAACAAGTTACAATAACTTTATTTTACTGTTCCCCAAGAAAGCTACCTACAATTGGCACAATATATGAGATGACCAACAAACAAACAAATCCATTCAGCCAGGGGAAAACATAGGGTGTATTTTTTCTTTTATTGAGGACAAAAAATGGTCCTCTCCAAGAAATACATGTAAACTACTAGATCGGACAATCCCCGTAAACTGATTCACATCTATGAACTATCGATGTGCACAAATAGTAGTATCACTTGTACACGTTCATGCCACACTTACAGTTAGTAATCGGGTAACATAACTAATAAGGACACAAGTTCTGATAAAAAAAAATGACTTGGAACTTCATATGATGGAGTATGGGATTGTAATGGGTCAGTTCACAGAGACTCAAGAAGTTGAATGTTTGGGTTATGTTTGGATTGATGGAAGAGAATGATTTATAATGGAAAGTAACCCAATGGAATGGAATGTACCATAACCTTGTTTGGGAAAAAAATAAGAGGTTTATAATATAATGTTCCAAAATATTATTTGGTAAATAAAAAATAATGGAATGAAATGTAACTAGATAGGTTTTAAAGATAATTGCGCCACTTTAGATTCTAAAAGTAAAAAAGAAAAATATTTTAATGTTATTTTTAGAAGGGACAAATTTGTCTTCACAGGTAATGTTATTTTTATAAGTTACGTTCCATCCTCAACCTCATGATTTGGGCGGCTAATTTTCAATGGCTCATTACCCCTTTTTGTTACACTCCCTTTCCTTCTCCTTCCATCAATCTAAACAATGAATTTTAAATATTTTAAATTATATTTCACTCCCTTCCATCCTCTTCCATCAATCCAAACATAGACTAAGGGTGCCCTATCAATAATCATCTATCTAAGTTGATCAAAATAATATATTGACCCTCAAATGATCCACAATTGATTTTCTAACAAAACTACCCTCTTCCAGAAGACTCCTCAATGAAAACATGCTCAAGAGGAGAAAAACAAAAAGTCAGGGGAGAAAGAGGTGCAATTTTTTTTTTTGGTCAGGATGAGGTAAATACTAATTATTCTAGCTTAAGGGTAGTGTTTGAAATTGAGGTGCATTGAAATTCAATACAAAGCTGCTGGCGGGATGGGATCATTAACTTTCAAGTATAAGTGTTTTGATGGGGAGTAAACATTATCTAGCAAGTAAAAGTGGTTGTTTACCAGACAAATTATCAGTAAAGTGGTTGTTTGCCAAACACATTATCAGCTGTGCTTTCAGCCAAAGCACAACAGTCCGAAACAAACCCTAACAAAGTTTTACAGCTATATAACGTGTAAATAAGACATTATCCCAGTCATATAACAGCTTGGTTAATACTTAATACAGAAGTTCACTAGGTTTGTGTAACCACATAATAATCTATTTTGCTATAGATGGATAAATATCATTCTGATATGTATTTGAAGCACATACCTGAGGATCCATCCGCATATCAAGAGGTCCATTGCCAAGCACACTAAAGCCTCTTTCAGGATTGTTCACCTGCATAACACGAACAAGTTGATGAAAAGAGACAATTGCGGAATGGAAAGGATATTAACAAAAAAGAATGAAATATGAATGCGAGCAAACCTGCATTGATGACATTCCTAGGTCCATTAAGATGCCGTCAACTCCAGAGCTTAATAAATTCTCATCCACTTGGCGAAGCACATTTTGGATATGTCTAAAATTTTTCACAAAAGTATGTATTTTCAAGCCGGGATAAGCTTGCAATGAAGAATTGAGACGAGTTCGAGCCTTTTCACATGCCAAAGGATCAACATCCATTCCAATATGAAGATTCAATTCTGGGTGGGCCTGGATGATCTGTCGTATAAAGCAAGTAAATAAAAATTTAAAAAAAATAAACAGGGGAAAAGAAAAGAGAAGAAACTACTGACTGCAGAGGAGTGACCGGCAGCTCCGAGGGTACAATCGACGAAAGAGGTGACTGTCCTTGATGATGAGAACACGTCCAATACTTCACCCAACATCACTGGAATGTGTGAAGATTGCTGCTGCTGAGTAATGGAATCGTAATCATAATCCTTATTAGAACGAGTTCTCCTCTTTTCCTTCACCAGCCCCACTTTTGCTGATGATGCTTTCGCCTTCGATTTCTTCTTGTCGTTCGTGGCGCGAAATGTTGTAAAAACAGCAACCCGAGAAGCGGGAAGAGGACCTCCAAGAACGGCTGATTTTAATCTAACTGACAGAGATAGAGTTACAGAATTACAAGACAACAACGACATTGCTCCTATTCTTCTGGCAGCCATTCCGACGATTGTACTTGCTACGAGTCTCCTCTCCTCCCATCAACTGTAAACCCTACCCTATCGATTTTTTTGTGAGTTCTCGCTTGGCCCATTATTCGGGCTCCGGCTCTTGATGACATTTACATTTCAGTTGGCCCAATTTAGTTGAGACCGCCCCATTTTTATTCTTTGAAATGTTAAGGTTAAAAAAAAAAAAGGATCCAAAAAAAAAAAAAAGGAAAAAAACACTATGCTATTTGCAATTTTGAAAAAATAGTCAGACTACGGGTCTAGAGTTTAGTTTTTTTTTTTTTTTTTAAATAAAAAATAAAAATAAAAAATCATGACTTAGAGCATAGGGCTACAAATTTCTTTATTTTGGGCTGATGATATACCAATTTGTCGATAATTAAAAACGCAATATGATATTCATTGGTAAATCATCCTCATATTCCTTCATTTCGATTCTCATTTTGCCATTATAAGTTTCTTTAAGAGTTTTGTCATCTTCAAAGACCCATAACATTAGTTCTAGTCTTCTATTTTGGGCTCATGATATACCGATTCAAAACTAATGAAAAATACAATATCATGTTTAGTTACACCGTGACTGAAGATCAATTAATCATCCATAATTTCCTTTGTTTTGGTCCTTAAATTGCCATTATAAGCTTCTGTAGATGCTGAAGATCATTAAATCATATCAAATTCCTTAAATTTGGTACTCAAATTGCCATTATAAGCTTTCTTGATTATTTTTGTCATACTAAAAATCCTATAACGTAAGATCTCGTCTTCGCTTTGGGCCCATGATATATCGATTCAAAGTTGATTAAAAACGCGAAAAATCTTCCGTAAATTCCATCGATTTGGTCCTCAAATTACTTTATAAATTTCTTTACTAGTTTGGTCAATTCAAAGCTAACAAAAACACAATATGATGTGCAGGCACTCCGTTGCGGAAGATTGAAAAACTGTCCTCAAATTCCTTCATTTTGGTCTTCAAATTATTGTTATAAATTCATTTACTAGTTTTATTGTCTTGAAAGACCCATAACATTTTTTTTAGTCTTTCGTTTTTGGCCAATGATTTACTGATTGAAGTTAACAAACAAATGCAATAAAATGTTCTTAAAAGACCCTTAATATAAGCTTTAGTCTTCCGTTTTGAGATCATGATATACCGATTCAAAGATAATAAAAATTACAATATGATACTCAATCGCTTTGCGATTAAAGATCGAAAAATCATCAATAAATTATGGTTTAGGGTATAGAGATTTAGGGTTAAATTCAGAGTTTATGGTTCAGGCAAAGTTCAGGATTTATGTTAGAAAAAAGGTAGAAGGAATTGGCAAAACCCAAATATAATTTTTCACCATGAACTTAACTTTTTGTTCTAGTATTTCTTACAAATAATATAGTAGAGGAGAGTGATCAAGAAAATGAATGAGAGGAAAATTAGACTTGTCCATAAGGATGGTAATAGGGCGGGTCCGACCTAAACCTCAGTTATTATGAAATCCTTGAATCCGCCCCAAAATCTAAAATTCCATGAATGAGGATATTTTCTATTATCCTCGAATGAAATTGAAATGAGAAATAAGTGGGAACCTGATCTTCATTTTATTCTTTAGTTTTCAACTTTTATGTGAAAATCTTAGTATAAAATTATAAACGTCGCATTTCGCCTTATCTAGAATTTGTATTTTAGGGGCATCAGCGATCCTGTAAAACAAAAGTAGCGTGAGTGTAGAGTAGCTATTCATCGGTGTGGTGGACACCGTAGGCACTCTGACGCTCAAGTCAGCGATGGTGATGAACAAAAAGAGGGAATAGCAAGGCTAATGGTTACCTTGGTCTTCGTAGTTTGATTTTCATGAGGGTGATAGGCAAGCGTTTAATGAGAAATCATGGGTGCAAGAGCCAAAGCTCGAGTTGTTGAGTCAGAAGTTGAGTTCCGAGTGCTGAATCTTGAGTGCCTCAATCCCTTAGACCCCCACTCATTTTATAGGCTGTGAAGTAGCCTCATAGTCGTCTTAGGATTTTATGAAATAGTTGAATTCCAATCTTTTTAGGAGATGGTTGTGGAATTAAGATTTAATTAGGAGTACCAGATGTCCTGGGATTAGGTGTAATCCTAATTATACTTGAATTGGTCAAGTACTTAGTTCCCTTGTTGGAAAAAGATTATGACTAATATGGTCTGTGGTTCATTGGAGGCCTTCTTGGTCGTATGGCCTCCTACTCTTGTGGGTATTTGGGCTCGTATGCCCTATATACGAGTCTTATGCAGACTCATTTTTAGCAACTAGAATTCGAGTGGATTGGATCTTGGTGGCAAGTCTGATACGTGGGCTCAATACGTAATGATATTTGGGTCCTTAGCCCAAATTTGACCTGTATAGTTTGTCCCGTACTATCTAAGTCAATGAGTAATTGGCTTGGAGAGTATTCAATGAGTATGTCATCCAAGGTTTGACTAAAACATGTGAGTGTACTCGGATGTTGATGTCGCTTGGACTAGACGAGGATCATATGTTTGAAAGAACCAAATAAATATCTGGAATAATCCTCAGTCGACCAGACCTGATGATAGTCCATGAGAGTCTTCGATGTCGTCCAAACTAGATAAAAGTTCAGATCTTCAATTTGACCCGACGAGGGTATGTGGGGAATATTCACGTCGACTGGACCAGATGAAGGTCCGGGATAATCTCCAGTCGACTAGACTTGAAGAAGGTCTAGGGGAGTCTTTTATGTGTCGTCTAGACCAGATGAAGGTCAAGGTCTTCAACTTGACTCGTCGAGAGTCATGAGGAATATTTTCATCGACTAGACCAGATGAAGGTATAAGATAATCTCTAGCCGAGTGGACCTGAAGAAGGTCCAGGGGAGTCTCCAGTCGATTGGACCAGATGAAGGTCCATGAATCAACCTGACATGAAGATGAAGGTCCATGTCTTCAGCTTGACTCGACGAAGGTCTGTGGGGAATGTTCTCATCGACTGAACCAGGTGAAGGTCTATGTACATCGATTGAGGTATATGAGGGTCTTCAAAAGTTGGTTAGAGCGTGCAAATATTTTACTCATTTCAAGTAACCAACGTGTACCTGTTTATATTGGTCTGACTGTCCCTATGTGATAATACGGTTGTCTTCAACATTTTCTTCTAGACATAGGTGGGCCTTGTGAGATGGGCTTTTCAAGATGAGCTTTTAGAAGCTTGGGCCCTTCATTCCTTTCTAACTTTGTTTTTCCTTACAGGCCCTGGAGCATAGTATTTTTCAATTGATGGTTACCAAGGCCAATTAGAGGAGGATCATGGATTATGAGAGAATGAAAGCTGATCTTTCCCCACTGACTGTTGGGAGTGATGATGTGGAGGGTGCTCTTGAGGTAGGTGAAAAAGCTGCTGAGATTGGAGAAGAGTCTGGTCGGATGGAAGTAGATGTTCATGTCTTGAAGCTTGATGATATTAGGGATGTTCCAGTTGACGATGACTGAGCTATTGAATTTCATGATGCCCCAGCCTTAGATAATTGATCATGTATCTTATTTTCTCGGTTTGTTTTGTATTTGGCTTTTTGTAGTTTGAAACTAAGCATTTATATTGGTGAATGGGCGAATTCCTTTTTGTTTCTTCTTATTCGTATGTATTATGGATGTGTATATTTGTTTGACATCAATAATTTAGTTTTTTTGGTTCGTTATTGACTCGAAACATTTGAGGAAGGTAAAATTTATATCGCTTCCCTTTGATGTCGTCTCGAGACCTTGGCTTAAATGAAGGCAAAGTCTCGGTTGCTTCCATTTTACGTCAGCTAAAGACATAGGCTCAGATAAAAACCAAGTCTTGGTCGCTCGGACTTGATGTCGAATGAGACAAATCGATTGAAGACTGGCATCGTACCGTGTAGGCTGAAGGCCTACACTTATAATCCATGTTTATATATGGTGGTCTATTGCTTGTAAGATCATTCTGTTTGCTGGCTGGCGAATCCTCATATCAAAATCTTTCAGCCGTTTGGAAGGGTCTGAGGTATTCTTTTCATGACAGTTATTGGGACCGCCTCGTTTTTTGTTCCACTTGTATTCTTCCCATCAGATCTTGACTTGTGCTCGGGCCATTGCTTAGTCCATTGTATAGCACCTGAAATTTGCTAGCTTCTTATAGAGTCCACTGTCGCCGAGTAGGCCATTGGGGAAAGCTTCGACGGTGGTAAGTTGATGGAGATATGGGATGAAAATTCTTTCTTTGTTGAAGCGTTTCACATAGCTTCGCATAGATTCTCCTTTCTGCTGCTGGATGTAGTGTAGGTCATCTGTGGTTTTCTCAAACTTGTAAGAGCTTACGAAGTGTTCCACGAACTTGTATGTCAACTCTTGGTATGACCTAATAAACCGGTATGAGAGATTGATGAATCAAGTGAGAACTGAGCCTGTTAATGTTTTTTCAAATCTTCTGCACATTTTGATCTCCCATAAGGGTGGTGCAAGGTCGTGGATATCATCTTATACTTGTAGTGTACGACATAATCGTCTGGGTCGGTGGAGCCATCATAGAGCCTTATGTCAGTGGGGCTAAACTTCTGTGGAAACTCTATGGAAGTGATGGTCTCCAGGAAAGGAGTGTCCAAAATTATCCCAGCTCTACTCTTTCTCACCGGCAGTGTCAACCCAGGTAGGTTAGAGAGAATTGCCTCTTTGAGCTCCTTCATCTCTTTACGCATGGTGTATGCGACTTGTTGTGTTGAGTCCATGGGAGGAAATGGGGGTCTTTTGTCGTCAATCAACTATGAGTGTGATCTACCAGTGGTTCGTTGTCGCTAGCCACGTCGTTGAGTGCCTCTAAGAGGTTGGCTGTAATGGCCGGTCTGTCGGGGTGATCTCGCATACCTTGTAGTTAATAATTCGAAGCCATCGCTCCAATTGCTTCTAGAGGCTGGTGTTTGTGTTTCGTATTGTGATGTTCTCCTCCTTTAAAGCTCACAATCATTCTTAAAGAGCGACCAACTGTCTAGCCACGGAGTATGGTGCGTTTTCGCTGCCAGAAGCCATGTGTGTAGGTGTGCTGTGTGGATCATAGACTGTGAGATTTTTGCTTGCTATGAATCGCCGGGGCCCCACGGTGGGAGCCAAATTGTAGACGCATAATTTCGCCTTCAGTCTATAATCGACAATTTATATTTTGGGGGCACCAGCGATCCTGCAAAACAAAGGTAGTATGAGCGTAGAGTAGCTACTCACCGGTATGGTGGACACCGTAGATACTATGACGCTCAAGTCAACGATGGTGATGAACGAAAAAAGGGAAGAGCAAGGCTGAGGGTTACCTTGGTCTTCGTAGTTTGATTGCCGTGAGGACTGTAGGCCTGTGTTTAGAGAGAACTCGAGGTTGCGGGAGCCTAAGCTCGAGTTGTTGAGTCAGAACTTGAGTTCTGAATGCTGAATCTTGAGTGCCTCAATCCCTTAGACCCCCTCTCATTTTATAGGTTGTGAAGTAGCCTCATAGTCGGCTTAGGATTTATTGGAATAGTTGAATTCCAATCTTTTTAGGAGAAGGTTGTGGAGTTGGGATTGAATTAGGAGTACCAATTGTCCTGTGATTAGTTGTAATCCCAATTAGACTTGGATTGGTCAAGTATTTAGTTCCCTTGTTGGAAAATGATTATGACAAATATGGTATGTGGTTCCTTGGAGGCCTTCTAGGTCGTATGGACTCATACCCTTGTGGGTATTTGGGCTCGTGGGCCCTATATACGAGTCCTATGTAGACTCATTTTTAACAACTAGAATTCGCGTGGATTGGGCCTTGGTGGCAAGTTTGATACGTGGGCCTGAGACGTAATGACATCTGGGTCCTTAGCCCAAATTTAGCCCGTACAAAAATAATGGAGCTTTTGTTTGTATTATATATATATATATATATATATATATATATATATATATATATTTAATTTAATTTTTTTAAAAAATTTGAAAATTTAATCTGAGATCTGAACCCGACTCCAATACTAAGGTTGAATCAGGATTCTGATCTTGGCTCCATTAGGGTTTTTATATATTTTAGTACCCTAACCTGCCTCGATTAGGGCCATCCCTATGAGCCCACGAACCTACCCCAATTGGGACCAATCCCCACGGCCCCCGTACCCATATGGGATTTTTTTCATCACTCCTTGTCCATTTCTATCCTTAATAGTGGTGCAACCTTAAATCATATGCAAGGATTTTGAGGGGATTATATAGAAGACTAAATGAATTGTTGTGACTGAAAAGATGAATTTGATATATTACATACAATAAAGAAGACTCCGTCATTTTATGGTTTAATTTGTGGAATTGGAAAATTTCTATAATGTATTGGATATGATGTTTTCCATTATCTTTCAAAGAAAATGAAGAAGATAAAGGATTAGCGAATGACATCTCAAGCTGGGTACTAGAATATGCATATGAGAATTTCTTTTTATGTTTTTACCAAGAAGCATGCATGGCAAAAGAATAATTAAATAGGTCTAATTGTTTATTTCTAATGATGAACCATATGCATCCTTGCGGGGTTGTTTTCATTTCATCCATAAGAATCCTGGTAGAGATACGCTAAAATTAAACAATAGTAACATAAAATAATCTAGCATGTACAAGAAAAATCATGTACATCAGAACAAGACAGTAACATGTGGATTAATTTTCTAGTGGTCAGTGACTGTCAAGAAGAACCATGCAAGAGTCTGGTATAGTCAGAAGTTTTAATTATTTTGTTTAAGTTCGGATCAGATAATTTGACGGCGGGATTTCCAAAATTTCCAATTTGAGATTTGGAAGTAAACATCTTCGCACATAATCGTTATGTTTTGTGTGTATAATTTTCTGATATATATATAATGCTCGTGATATATAAACATAATTCTTCTTGTACATGCTAGTTTCTTTTATATTACTACTGTTCAATTTTACCACATCTCTGCCAGGATTCTTATGTTGTACCTATGTATCTTTTTTGTATTTTATGTTTCCCTTCGTTTGCTCTGATACTAAGACAGAATTATAAATTGAAGCATAGAGTACTTTGAATTGTTTGGCTTATTTACCAAAAGTATGCTTTGATTACTGTTATATAACAACATTTTTTTTTGGAATCGTTGGAAACTCCGCCGCCAAATCATCCTTTCCGAACCTAAGTAGAACAGGTAAAATCCCGACTGTCCCAGACTCTTACAAGAAACGACTTTTTAAATTCGATCTCATGATCTTAAGGTGAGATACTAAACCCTACACCACCAAACCACGCCCCTTGGGACTTATATAACAACATTTCCAGCAACAGTATCTTTACATTTGAACTAATCCCAAAAGAGGTCGAGGTAATGCTGCAGTAGCATTTCACCGATTATGGCTTCACCCAGTATTGTGGTGATACTCTAACAACGCCGAGACTCAAAATACCAACAAAGGTGATTTTTCTATGAATTATCGTACACTCAGTTCCAGCTTTAACATTCTAGATATTATAAAAAAAAAAAATCTTATAATTAATCAAACCAAACCAAATTGCATGCTTGTAGTATACTTATAGGATAATTTAACTAATTAATTAACATTAATAACTAATTAAGAATTAGAAAGCGTGCAATTGAATCAAGAAAACTAATCTGAAAATTCTCAAAGTCGTACTCACATGGGCCGGGCTGCAAATTACTCTGGCAATGGCGACTGCATCTCCAACTATTATTATTTATTTATATTTATATTAATACCCCAACTCAATATTTTCATATATTAATGAAAATAATATGGATTTAATGGTATAATAAAAATGATATAAGGTTAAAAAATTGAGGCCGTCCAATTAAAAGTGAAATTCCCAAGAAGTTGTAGCTGTTTTTCTAAGCTCTTGCTTTGCGAACAATCAAATATCAGTAATTAATATTATTAAATTTTTTTCTCGGGATCATTTATCACTTTTAATACTTACATTAAACTAATTAACTATATACTACAGGGGTAGTCCCAAATGAGTGAAGCGCGTGTATTATTGTATTTATCTAATTATTTGCATATAAAAAAAATCGTCTCGTTTGTGAGTGCTTAGATATTAATCATTGATTATTGTTATTCATCTAAAAATTTATCCTAAATAACCTGAAATTCATCGGGTAAAAAGTAACCTAATTAGTAATAAATTGTGTATGTACTCAATAAATTTCATAGAACATGACAATTTATATGGGATACCTTTTAAGATAATTTAGACCATTGGTTTATTTTCTCTTGATCTGAGCTGTTACCTAAACAAATACATGTCTACAATTAATAAGTGAAGTGTAATATCCAAGGGATATGATTTGATGACAAATGACTTGACGTGATTGTTAATTAGTTTTCAGATCCTGAGTTTGAGTTCAAAATGTGCATTTTTTGTAAAAATTTGAGACAGTCGGGGGTTTTATTTATTTCGTTTAAGTTCGGATCAGATGATTTGACGATGAGATTTCCAATTTAAAAAAAAAAAATGTATTGTAGTAAGTAAACCTAAACCCAAAAAAAATAAAAAAAAAAAATTAGAAACTATATTAGAAATTATATCCTACTGATTTTGGGTTTTATATGGCTTACCCTTTATAATTATTATAAAAATTCGTTGCCTTCACCCCCATCCTATATATGATGTCAAAATTTTCATCAAATATTTCATCTATCAGGCACAAAACAATCACTTATAAACTTGTGAGAAGTAGGTGATAAACCCAAAATCTAACTAAAAGGAAAAATGTAAAATCTGACACTTTAAGAAAAGATTGAAATTACCTACAACCACACTACAATAAGAAAAAATATCAATATTATTTTATATAAAATCTGATACTTTAAGAAAAGATTGAAATTATCTACAAGTACACAACAAACACAATTCTATATCCGGGGGAGGGGGAGAATTGAGTAATGCCTGAATATACGGAAATAAAAATTCTTGCTGATTTTACGCTACTAAGCTAGTTCAATTTAGTTTAGGTCAATTTTATCAATCACAATGTATTCCCTAATAACAGGTTTCTAATTAATATGTAAATATGAAAATAAACTTGCGATAATTAAAAGTTAAGGGATAAAGAAAATAACATCGGTGATTTATAGTGGTTCGGCCAACAATGCCTACGTCCACTCCCCCAAGCCGCGCTTGAAGATTTCCACATAGTTGAATCCACAACTTACACCGAGATTTCCGTGGCTCACCCACAACAAAAAATTTTGTCCTATAGGTTCACTCCAAACATTTACACAAGAGTTTTATTCATAGGTTCACTATTAAAACCTTTACAATGAGTTTTCTCAATAGGCTCACTCATAAACCTTTACAACCCACCTTTTTGAGTATATCTACTTACAAAGGGATTTCACAACCTCAAGTGTTTGATAATGAAGATTTAATGAACAACTTGGACACTCACAAAGATAATGAAGATTTAGTGTGAGTTGATAACCCAATAAATCTAAGTTCACTACTAATGATATGAAGGTATATAGTGTGTGAGCTTGAGTATGAGAGTGTATGATGATGAAGGTTTTGTAAACTCTCTATTTTTTCCATACAAGAAATTGTATGAAGGTGCAAAAAGTTGGGCAAAAATGAATTTAGGGCTCAATATATAGTGAAGATATAAATTGCTCCAACTGTTCTATCTGAGACTGGTATGTCAAAGCATAAAGGCTATATTATAGTTGAAGATTCAAGCGCTATACTGGATTACTGACCGATATGGAGGCCGGTATATCGGTGCACTTACCGGGATGGGAATCAGTATGGCCTGTGCCGATTTCCGAGAACATGTAAGATATAAAGGTTGACCGGTATGAAGACCGGTAAGCGCTATTCCGATTCCAGTAGCTGTGCAAACTCCAGAGTTGCCGATATGGGTGACCGGTATGGAGTAGCCCGGTTCCAGAGGCGATGCAAAGTTGCTCAAAACATAACAGGAACACCGGTATGCCGGTGTGAGGATCGGTATGCCAGTCTCAGTGCCAAAATGTCAGGATTTGAAGGTTTAAATATTCTTAAACATGACCCTAATGTATGATGTATCCATATGAATGTGCATATGTCCTATGGGATTAGAGACTTAATTAACAACTCATTTATAAAGAGAGCTCTAAGCTAAGACTACATAAGATATTCTTCGTTTGTCGCTCAAGTCTTCACATTCATTGCTCTTCACCACCAATGCACTTGACATCTTTTTATAATGTCCGCTAATACATGTCGAAGACTTCTAATATTGCATCATCAAAATCCATCTTAAGAATATGTCGCTAACAAAGATTAATTTAATCCATGTAATATCCGATTCATGTCACCAGATTAATAAATTACGACCCATCCTATCTCATTACCAATCATATTTATCAATTTGTGGAATGTTACTAAATAATGCAATAGTGGTTACAAAATTACTAGATTGTGCAAAGTAATACCATAATATTAATTGTTAGCTCATTTGGAAACTTATAATTGAAAGGAGAGTCTTAACGCTCACGCTCCAAAGAAGCATGTAGAGAAAGAAATATGATGCATGCATACAATCTTAAACTTGCAATTTACGATAGCTAATAGCTATAAGCACTTCCTCCGGCGTAGTCACCGGCCGTCAACCTTCTCACATTACCATATACACCGTTGACGTCCACTCACCACCTTAATTTCCTTCTTCATATTTATGCATGCTTTCTCCTCAATCTTTATTTCTCCTCAATCTTTATCATTTGCTTAAGTTTCATAATTTTGCCAGCTACGTACCCATCTCCCAATTCTTTTTGAATCACTACTTTTATTGTTAATTGTTGAACGTTAAGTATAATTTGTTGACACGGTGGCTATATATGGCTTCTTCTGGCAGCGGTGTGCCTCCAGGGTTCCGTTTTCATCCGACAGAAGAAGAGTTGCTTCATTACTACTTGAGGACCAAGGTTTCATTTCAGAAGTTTGATATGGAGGTCATTAGAGAGGTCGATTTGAACAAGATGGAACCTTGGGAGTTGCAAGGTATATCAATATCAATTTTAAATTTTTATTAATTAATTTGTTTTTTTTTTTTTGTTTTTTTTTTTCCAATTGAATTCTATTCCAAAATTTGCCACCTTTTAGTGCTAAATATTATTGTGCTTCATATAAATTAGGGTGGAGTTATTTACACTCTAAAAGTTTCTTTGAATACTTTATTACTTAGTACACTCATGTGTTAATTTTAAAATTGGAAAAACTCACCTTGAGGCCCCTGTAATCTCAATGTTTTTTACATTTCACCCCTATATTAAATTTTCTACACATTGCACCCTTGTACTCTCAATGTTTTTTACATTGCACCCCTGTACTAAATTTTCTACACATTGCACCCATGCACTCTCAAAAAATTGACAT